>JARYGA010044290.1:2500-5000 GCA_030545235.1 Helianthus tuberosus | reverse complement strand
GCCCGAACAAGGCCCAAATGAAGACCTCACCCGAGAACGTGAACTCCTGTTCGCAAACCACGTAAGAATGGCCCGTGAACAACCTGTACAAAGTTTGGTGTCGATCCGAGCACAACGGGCCCGAACCAAGGCCCAACGACAAATCGGGCCCGAACATGGCCCGGTCAACACGTTGACCCGAGACGTGAAGCCGTGACCCGATACCACCATAAGAATGCCCGTGAACAACCGTGTCAGCTTTCGTGGCTATACGACGTCGTTTGGTGGTGTTACGAAGAATCCCGAGAAAACGAACGTACCGGGCCCGCAGGCCCGTGGGCCCGAATCCAGATTATTCTTTCCCAAGACCACCGTCAACTTGTCCCGATGGCTCACATGAAGTTTGGTGCCGTTCCGACCTCGTTTGATACGGTTATGGTTGAACCACACGGGCGCTCGGTCCCGACCCGAGCCCAGTCAACGTTTTGACCCGATCAGACCGGCCCGTGACCCGAAACCACCCTACTTGGGCCCTACAACAGCCACGTAAAGTTTCGGGACGATCCGACGTTCTTTCATGGGGTTACGGACAATCCACGTCAAACAAGCGTCACGGGCCGACCGAGCCGGGCCAACGGGCCCTCGGGACCCGAAAACTGAATTTCTTTCATCCAAACACCTTAAAACACGTTACCGAGGTCTCACGCAAAATTTCATGCCAATCCGACGTCGTTTGATGGGGTTTTGAAAAATTATGATTCCTCAAAAATTTAATGTTTGTTCCTGTCACTTAGCTTTTTGTGCAAAATGTATATATAGGGGAGGGGTGGGTGTTGAGCAGCCCATGCCCGGGCAAGGTACGAGAGCGCCCAAGCCAAAGGAGGCTGGTGGCGCGCATAACAGCCCAAATGCCCCAACGATGACTGAGAACAAGCGCCCCTCTCCCCTCCCTCCCCCCCACCAAGCGCCCCTCCCCCCCACGTTGCCTGCCCACGTTGCCTCGACGACCAGCAAACCTCGAAAATTATGATTCCTCGAAAAATTAATGTCTGTTCCTGTCACTTTACTTTTTGTGCAAAATGTATGTATAGGGGAGACCAGGGGCTTGAGCAACCCCTGTGCCCAAGCATGGGCATGATAGAAGCACACGAGACGCGAGGTTTAAAGCCTATACAAGCAAGGCGTCGGTCTCCCCAAGCCCCGTTGCCTATAAATCAAGCCCGATGCCTTGTAAATGCCCCACACGATGCCTACAAGCAACAACGATGTTTGCTAGTTAATCGATCGATGCCCCACACATTGCAGCATGTTGCCTAGTAAACAAGCCATGCTGCCTTGGAAGCGCCCCACATCATGGCATGTTGCCTAGAACGCTGCCCAGCACGCTGCCCTTGTTCCCGCACGACGACCTGAAAGCGTGGCTGACCACGTGCTTGCCTTCAAAAATTATGATTTCTCAAAAAATTAATGTCTGTTCCTGTCACTTTACTTTTTGTGCAGAATGTATATATAGGGGGGTGGTAGTACTCTTGGGGTAGAGAGGCATGTGCTGGGATGGCATGCCAAGGCATGTGCTGGGATGGCATGCCTTGGTGTGTGCTGGGATGGCATGCCAAGGACAAGGATGTGCTAGGAAGGCATGCCAAGGCAGGCAAGCACATGCATTGTGAGCGAGATGAGACGGTTGTCTTTACCCCAAGAGTGCCCAAGGGAGAGGAAAGAGGTGTCAAACGCATGCTGAGCCCCACTTCGGTAGTTTGGCACCCCCATAAGCATTCAGGCAAGCGTGCCTATGGGTAAAGTCGGTAGAGCTTGTCAGCCATGTTGGGTACTATTGTTTGGACGAGATGATGGCACACGTCAAGCTTGCTTTAAGGTAACGTTCTGGCAGCACAGCCAGCCCGCAATTGCTAGTTCAAGCGGGTGGAATCTGCCTATAGGGGCGTTGCTTGCTTGCTTGCTGTGGAATTGGGCACGCCCAATATGTATCATCGACCCACGTAGTTCCTGCATGGCCCCATAGGTATTCAGGCAAGCGTGCCTATGGGTAAAGTCGGTAGAGCTTGTCAGCCATGTTGGGTACTATTGTTTGGACGAGATGATGGCACACGTCAAGCTTGCTTTAAGGTAACGTTCTGGCAGCACAGCCAGCCCGCAATTGCTAGTTCAAGCGGGTGGAATCTGCCTATAGGGGCGTTGCTTGCTTGCTTGCTGTGGAATTGGGCACGCCCAATATGTATCATCGACCCACGTAGTTCCTGCATGGCCCCATAGGTATTCAGGCAAGCGTGCCTATGGGTAAAGTCGCTTGAGCTTGCCAACACCCATGTTAGCTGTAGTCTGGACCGATGATGGCACAAGGATGCTTGCTTTAAGGTAACATTCCGGCAGCACAGCCAGCCCGCAATTGCTAGTTCAAGCGGGTGGAATCTGCCTATAGGGGTGTTGCTTGCTTGCTGTGGATTTGGGACACGCCCAATATCTATCATCGACCCAACGAACTGCTCAAATGGGTTGCTGA
>JARYGA010044289.1:0-26613 GCA_030545235.1 Helianthus tuberosus | reverse complement strand
GTGCTCATTGTTTAAATCCTTATGAACTTATTAAACTTGTGTTTTGAACCTTAACTTATAAACTATGGACTTATGCTTTTGGATTTACTTTTATGCTTCCGCTGTTTAAACTAAACATGGTTAACTAGCTTTGGTCACCAATTGTATTGAGGTTGGTATTATTTACTTAATTACGATGTTGAATATGATTGGTGGCTCGATCCTGGTCACGTCACGCCTCCAAGCGGTGATACTCCGCATGGTGGATTTTGGGGGTGTGACAGATTGGTATCAGAGCCATTGGTTATAGTGAACTTGGTTTTAAAAGGGAAAAGCTTTTTGATAAAACCAGACTATAACCTGTACAGTGCTCACGATCCACAACGACGCTTCGCTCCACGTGCAAGACTCGACACCATAAGTGGTATGATTTATGTTATATTGTCGGTTAGATAGTTCTCACTGTGCATTAGATAATGTGATATTTGCTATTTGAACCTTGTGTGCTTACTCTCTTCTGTCACTCCACACCTACGCACTTTGCGACACCTTTCTTACGTAAGTTCCTTCAACGTGAAGATCATGAGTGGACGTCTCGACATGACCCAGGGTCAGCTGACGACCTTGATTAACGAACGGATTGCTGAAGCCTTAGCAACCCAATCAAGGAGTCAACCCATGCACTCTCCAACACGCATGGGCACCTTCAGGGCGTTCCTGGAATGCAAACCTCCCACTTTCGACGACACTGAAGGGGCAATCGGCCTTCTGCACTGGATCCGAAGAATCGAATATGCATTCGAAGAGAGTGAAAGCCCTGCCAGCAAACGAGTAGAGTAAGCTACCAGCATGTTGCAAGGGAAAGCGTATTCTTGGTGGGACACACAAGTCCAGATGCTCGGATTGGCAGACGCGAATGCCACCCTTTGGAGCGACTTCAAGGATTTGATTAAGGAAGACTTCTGCCACCTGGACGACATCCTAGAACTTGAAACAGAGTATTATGGTTTGAAGACGGAAGGATCAGAAATTGAGGCGTACACAAAGAGGTCCAACAACTTGGCTGACTTATGTCCTAACTTGTCACGACCCATATCTAGACGGATCAAGCTATACCTCAGGGGCTTAGTTCCGGAAATCCAAGGGTCTGTAGTGGAGGCCAACCTTTCCACAATCCAGCAAGTCATTCGTTTGGTGCACCGACTCACCGATCAGGCGGTGGAAGAGGGCAAGCTGCCCAAGCGTGTTAGCACTACTGCTACTGGTGCTCCCAGCAGTGACAAGCGCAAGTGGGATGGAAATTCGGGCAGGGGTTCCACTCCAGTTCAGTCCCAGCCCCAGCGACGACAGACAAATGAACACCGGAGCCCCAGTCAGCAGTTTTCTGGAAAAAAAGGTCAGGGTGGATACAGGGGAAATCACCCTAAGTGCAAACGATGTAGTTTGCACCACAGCTGGCCGTGCAACAAGGATCATTGTCAGAAATGTAACAAGCTTGGACATAAAGCCAGAGATTGCAGGAGCTCACGTCCTGCGAATCAGAATCGGCAACAGCAGCCACAAGCCCCACAGAACCAACAGCAACAGCAGGGTAACAAGGAATGCTATTAGTGTGGTGCTGAAGGTCACTTCAAGAGAAACTGTCCCCAGTTGAACCGGAAACGAAACAACAACAACAACAACCAGGGAAACGAAAACAATAAGGGGGGAAACAATGATGGCAATGGAGCCAGGGAACGTGCGTTCGTGATTGGGCAGGATGATGCAAGGAACGATCCCAACGTTGTAATGGGTAAGTTTCCTTCTGGATGATTTCCTTGTTACTGTTTTATTTGATTCGGGTGCCGATACTAGTTACGTGTCCTTAAAAGTTAGTCAGATGCTTAAGCGTACCCAACACTTTTGAACACCAAGCACATCGTAGAGTTAGCAAACGGTAAAAGTCTTGAAGCCACACACGTAGTTAAAGGTTGTAACCTCGTCTTAGCTGGTCAGACTTTCTCTATCGATCTTATTCCTATCACACTTGGTAGTTTCGACGTCGTTATTGGGATGGATTGGCTATCTCATCATCAAGCGGAGACTTTTTGCAAGGAGATAGTCGTCCGCATTCCTCGTTCTGGTGAGGAACCCATCGTGATTCATGGCGATAAGAGTGGTGCTGTCGAAGGCATCATCTCTTTCCTTAAGGCCCAGAAGTGTTTGCGAAAGGGCCACACTGCCATTTTAGCACTCGTTACTGACACATCAACAGAAGAGAAGAGAATTGAAGACATCCCTATTGTGCGCAATTTTCCTGATGTATTTCCTGAGGAATTGCCTGGTCTTCCGCCTCACCGCCAAGTTGAATTTCAAATCGAGCTAGCTCCTGGAGCAGCGCCAGTAGCTCGAGCACCATATCATGTAGCTCCATCAGAACTCGAAGAACTGTCCACACAACTACAAGAACTCTTGGAAAGGGGTTTTATACGTCCTAGCTCTTCGCCCTGGGGAGCTCCAGTCTTGTTCGTGAAGAAGAAAGACGGTACTTTCAGAATGTGTATCGACTACCGCGAACTTAACAAGGTTACTGTGAAGAATCGTTATCCTCTTCCACGTATTGACGACTTGCTCGACCAGTTGCAAGGGTCGAGCTATTACTCCAAGATTGATTTGAGATCGGGATACCATCAGCTGAGAGTCCGAGATAAGGACGTCTCTAAAACATCATTCAGAACTCGTTACGGCCATTATGAGTTTCTGGTTATGCCATTCGGGCTGACGAATGCACCGGCGGTCTTCATGGATCTCATGAACCGAGTGTGCAAGCCTTACCTGGATAAGTTCGTTATTGTGTTCATCGACGATATCCTGATCTATTCTAAGAGTCAGGAGGAACACGAGCAGCATCTACGACTTATGCTGGAACTTCTTCGAAAAGAACAATTGTATGCCAAGTTTTCAAAATGTGACTTCTGGCTTCGCGAAGTCCACTTTCTAGGCCATGTGGTAAACAAGGATGGAATTCATGTGGATCCATCTAAGGTGGAATCGATCAAGAACTGGCCTGCACCCCGAACCCCAACAGAAATCCGCCAATTCTTGGGTTTGGCCGGATATTACAGAAGATTTATAAAAGATTTCTCCAAGATTGCGCAACCTCTCACTTCACTGACTCAGAAGGGTGTCATCTATCGTTGGGGTGATGCACAAGAGTCCGCATTTCAGCACTTGAAGGATAGACTTTGTAGCGCGCCTATCCTCTCATTGCCTGAGGGCATAGACGATTTTGTGGTTTACTGCGATGCTTCCATCCAAGGACTTGGTTGCGTGTTGATGCAACGTGACAAGGTCATTGCCCACGCATCACGCCAACTCAAGGTTCACGAAAGAAATTACACTACTCACGATCTGGAGCTGGGAGCAGTTGTTTTCGTACTTAAGATATGGAGGCATTACCTGTACGTTACCAAGTGCACCATTTACACCGATCACAGGAGTCTCGAGCACATCTTCAAGCAAAAGGAATTAAATATGCGTCAACGCCGATGGGTTGAGCTCTTGAACGATTATGAATGCGCAATCAAGTATCATCCGGGCAAAGCCAATGTTGTGGCTGACGCCCTCAGTCGAAAGGATACCCTACCTAAGCGTGTACATGCATTACAGCTTACCATTCACTCTAGCCTTCCCGCTCAGATTCGCGATGCTCAGGTCGAAGCATTGAAAGCAGAAAACATCAGGGCTGAATCCCTACGAGGATCGAGGCAGCGGCTAGAACAAAAGGAAGACGACGCTTACTATGTAACAGAGCGCATCTGGGTTCCACTTTATGGAAACTTACGCGAGCTTGTGATGGACGAAGCGCACAAGTCTCGTTATTCGGTACATCCTGGTTCGGATAAAATGTACCACGACCTAAAGACTACGTATTGGTGGCCTGGCATGAAAGCCCACATAGCAACCTATGTCAGCAAGTGCTTGACTTGTGCGAGAGTCAAGTCTGAATATCAGAAACCATCAGGCCTACTTCAACAACCGGAGATCCCGAAATGGAAATGGGAGCAAATTTCCATGGATTTCGTTACTGGTCTACCTAGATCTCAACGCGGAAACGATACCATTTGGGTCATCGTAGATCGACTAACCAAGTCTGCACATTTTCTGGCTATCAAAGAAACGGATAAGTTTTCTACTCTTGCAGACATTTACCTAAAAGAAGTGGTGTCAAGGCACGGAGTGCCAACCTCTATTATATCTGATCGTGACGCGCGTTTTACCTCTGAACTGTGGCAAGCTATGCACAAGTCTTTTGGCTCACGTTTAGATATGAGCACCGCTTATCACCCACAGACGGATGGGCAATCTGAACGCACCATCCAAACCCTTGAAGACATGCTTAGGGCATGTGTAATCGATTTTGGTAATGGCTGGGAAAAGCACCTCCCGCTAGTGGAGTTTTCGTATAACAACAGCTACCACACCAGCATTCAGGCCGCTCTATTTGAGGCATTGTACGGACGCAAGTGCCGATCACCTCTCTGTTGGGCAGAAGTTGGTGACAGCCAAATCACTGGCCCAGAACTTGTGGTAGATACCACCGAGAGAATTGCTCAGATACGACAGCGAATGGCGGCAGCTCGTGACCGTCAGAAAAGCTATGCTGATAAGGGAAGAAAACCACTCGAGCTCCAGGTTGGGGATCGAGTGCTACTCAAAGTCTCACCTTGGAAAGGTGTAGTCCGCTTTGGCAAACGAGGCAAACTCAATCCGCGTTATGTCGGACCATTCGAAGTCATTGAGAAAATTGGCAAGGTAGCCTACAGGTTGAATCTACCCGAAAAACTCAGCGGAGTTCACAACGTATTCCACGTGTCAAATCTGAAGAAGTGTCTGTCAGATGAGACCCTCATAGTTCCTCTTAAGGAACTCACTATCGACGACCAGCTGCGATTCGTCGAGGAACCAGTAGAGATTACGGATCGAGATGTTAAGATCCTCAAGCGTACCAGGATACCTCTAGTCCGAGTTCGTTGGAATGCTCGTCGTGGCCCAGAGTATACCTGGGAACGAGAAGACCAAATGAAATTCAAGTATCCCCAGCTGTTTAAGAAAAACGCAACCACTACTGAGGCTGAAGCTACTGCAGAATTTCGGGACGAAATTCCAAACCAACGGGGGGATGATGTGACACCCCAGGAAAATCAGGAAAACAACGCAACTTAACTAGCTTCCTCAGTAACCACGCGCTAAATTTCGGGACGAAATTCTCTTAACAGGGGGAGAATGTGACAACCCTCATAATTCCATGTATTTCGTACAATTTATTAATAATAATTAATGTGCTTGACAACTGTGTGGAATTACGTAACTGCTTTCTGATATCTGTGTTATATTTACATGCGCTTGTTAACACACTAGTAATGTACAGAAAAGTCATTAAATAGTCCGTTATGATTTCCTAAGTGTTAGAAATTAAAAACGTTACAAAAATATATACATAGGACACGTTACGAATTAAGTTAGCACTTTAACGGACTAGTATCCAACCGAACAACCGGACTTAACCCGGGACACAAAAATATTGTCAAACACATTGTTCTTATTTTCTGAGCCAGTTATGATCCCCGAACATCATAACACCCCCCTAAAAATATCCACTAACTAAAGTATGAAACTAACACTAGAATTATAACTAGATTGTAACCAAATTGGTTAGCACCTAATCTACTACCCCCCCCCCCCCCATGCTCACGAATCCAACAAGGGACCCACCTTGTTGATTTGTTGCAATATTTAATTTGATTATATTGGGGCATGATGGACATGTTACACAAGATTTAGACATGTTACACAAGAGTTAAGGTTGTAGGATGGTTATAAGAATGCACCAAAGGTCCCAAGCATCATCATCATCTCTCATTCACAAACCCACCAACACCCTAACTCTCTCCCTCCTTCCATGGTTCTCGGCTGAACCACATCCACCCCACCACCATCATCTTTCAACCTTGTTCAACCATTTCACATACTCTCCAAGGTGTAAGAAGGTCTCTAACGAAGCTCGGTGCTCTCGGAAGTGGAAGGACCTTCTCTATGCGCTATTAACCGCCACATTTCTTCACTCGAACTTGCCTAGCCTTGTGCAAGTGGTAGGTTTCTTAAATCTTCATCTTGTTCATGTATTTTATGGTTAATAGATGATTAATGGTTAAAAACTTATGAAACTCTAAAAGAACTTACATTAGTCTTGGATAAAAGATGAAAAAGATGAATAAGATGAATAAAGAGAAGTTATGTGTGTAAATCTTGTAGATCTGGTATTGTTATGATTCTTGATTAATTTCTTGACGAATTACTGGTTACTATTGATGTTGGATGTTGTTATAATCACTAAACATGATAAACGGAATCAATCGAGCACAAGTTAGTGAGTTAAAGAATGAAAACAGAGTTCTGTCCAAGTTTTACAGCCAACTTCAGTTGGCTGTAAACAGGTCATAAACTCAACAAAAAACCGATATTTTGAATCTAAAATATGTTATTATGAAATACGGTTCTAATGGCACCGGAATTGTAATTTTTGGACTTCGTTTACTATTTTTAATGTGTCGATTTGTAACAACAGCTTAAGCTGAATTTTGACAGCAATAAATGGGTGTCATACTTTCAGTCATAACCTGAGTTTTGTGATGAATCGGACCATGAAATTTGTACAGTAGATGAAAACCGATGCATTTGTATTTACCCCACTGGAATTTAGAAAATCGGACACTCGATGAATTTTTAATAAATTGTTCCGTGGACTGTGGTCAGAAATACATAAATCTGAGTTCAGTCTGGAATATGAATTTTTATAAACTATTGGTAATGAACCGGACCCCGATATTTTTACCCAATAAAATATGGAATGTTTAAGACATCCTGTAAAAATTTGGGAATTTTTGGAATAATTTAACTATTTTATTAAAATGTCCGAAAACAGCCGGTTTTGAATATAAATGCTGAAATGACATAAGTTGTGACTCGCGTGTCTAAATGTCGAGTATGCTATCCGTGAATGATCTAACATGTTATATATGTTATGTGCATTATCGTATGTTTGATTTTGAGTGGGGAATGGATGGGAAACTTAAATGGGCATAAACCGTTAAAGTGATGCATGTTGTGTGATAGATACGTGTAGGAACTTTGTGTTCTATTTGAAAGCCACTAAATGACTAACTGGTAAATCATACTAGGACGTGGTTGACCGACCTTGACTGTTAGCTATATTGAGAATCTAACCGAGCAAACCGAGGTGAGTTCACACACTTTCTAAGGCATGGGATTCCCGGTGGTTTGGGAATGGGTTAAAGAATTAAAACTAAATCTACATATCCTCCTTGGGTAGGATATGTACGGCCATCCTCCATAGAGTGGATGCCATTATTAATCCTACGAATTCTCTTGGTGCAGAATACGTATGTTCGTCCTCCTGGTGCAGGACAACAACCTTAAAACTAGCTAGACAAAACTCTATCATGAAGTCCCTCAATTTATATCGACTTAATCGCCGAGGCCAATGGCGAGCGGGTCATTAGTTAATAGCGCTATTAGGTTTAACCAACCTCACACCGTGCCGTTTAGACGGGCATGTATTAATGGATTATGGCAAACTGTCAGTGATGATAGACACTGATGTAGGGCACAACTATTGTTCGTAGTAGTCGATATCATACCGTCTAGTAGTTCACACGGGGAAAGCCCCCACTGATTATGGTTATGGTTTGGGTAATGATAAAGGAACTAGTTAAACATACTTTCAACTACGGGGTAACCCCCACGGCAATTAAGCCAACGAAAGTCAAACCACGTTTTTCAGAAACAACTTAAAACTAAACAACCAAACGTGAACTCACTCAACTTTGTTGTTGACTAGTTGTTACATGCCTTACAGGTCGCTAAATGCTTGGAGCTTGCACGAGGAAGAAGTCGTTGTGGTGTACGGACTGTTATGTTCCGTGCTCATTGTTTAAATCCTTATGAACTTATTAAACTTGTGTTTTGAACCTTAACTTATAAACTATGGACTTATGCTTTTGGATTTACTTTTATGCTTCCGCTGTTTAAACTAAACATGGTTAACTAGCTTTGGTCACCAATTGTATTGAGGTTGGTCTTATTTACTTAATTACGATGTTGAATATGATTGGTGGCTCGATCCTGGTCACGTCACGCCTCCAAGCGGTGATACTCCGCATGGTGGATTTTGGGGGTGTGACATAACGCAACCGTACGACCAAACGAGCCGACATCCGAGATGTTTTTGAGCATGTTTTGAGTTTCCTATACTTTAACTTCATTTTAGAGCCTTGAAATGAGGTTAACGGGGCTTAAACGTGCCAAAAATGCATCAAATTCCAAGTTTCTGAAGTGCAGGGACCAAATTGCAATTTCTGGAAACATAGCGCACGCGGGCCGTGTAAGATTAAGCCCTACCTTACGCGGGCCGCGACAGAGTTGCAGATCAGCAAACTGTTTTTCAAAAACAGCAGCTGGTATTCAGGCCTTTTGGACCTCGTTTTAATCATTCTATCGGCAAATTTTGATGGATTTTAAGTGCCCCTTGTATTCTAATACCGTGTGCCCACTTGTATGGCCATGATCGAAGCTCGATTCCCGATAAACGATCCTTACGGTTCTAGTTTTCCTATAAATAGCCCACCCCACTTCACTCCCAAACCACATTTGATCTGATTTTGGCCCTCTAAGTTGAAGTAAACACTTCATACCTGAGGGTAAATCGGATCAAAACTTGCGTGGACCCTTTGTAAGTATTCCTTCGTTCTTTTTATGCGTTTTTAACTTAAAAGTCAAACTGCGTTTGACTTTCTGCATTGACCAGTTTATGGTCAATGCGAAGTTCGTTTGAACTTCATAACATGAGCGTAATCACGATGGTTATAGTCCCTAGTGACTATACCTACTGATTACCACGTTATCTAGGCTTAGTGACGAGTCGTAGTTTCGGCCAAAATGCGTATTCTCGCGTATTTTGTAACCAAACTACTTTTAGGTATCAAAACCGTTTGTTTTGATACCAAACCTGTTTTCTAAATTCATTAAACATGTTTTAACATGTTTAACTCGTCACTTTTTAGTTTTGTGCTTGTGTAGAGTCGTAAGTCAAGCGGACTAAACACCCGCTTAGACTTTCGAACACGACCCGTTTGGTCGATCATTAGGATCCGACCAAACATGTTTAGTGACCATAGTTGCATAGGGAATAACCTTCCGAGGTTATACCTTATGGTCACTTAGGTTTAATTAGTTGTATGACAGGTAGTTTATATGCCTTAGGTAAATGACCAAAATACCCTTTTCATGCATAATTGGTAATTAAGCATATGTAACATAAAATTTTGTCACGTAACTGATTATGTAACATATTTAAACATGTTTTGGCATATAATACTTGTCATAGGACTAGTTAGACGTCTCGAACGCGCATTTGCGCGCACGACGCGTTAAAGTAGCATAAGCTACCTTAATGGGTCGCGATGGGTCAAAAGCACTTAGGTTAGGTTCCGATTTAGGATGTAGGCTTTATTAAACCATATTACATGAGTTCCAACACTCATTGGGTTTACAAGACTTCTTTCAATCCGATCTTCCGATTTAGGCGTATATTGTTTGACTAGTGATTCGATTACTAGGTGCTGCTTGATTTCTCTGGTTTAGTTGAGTTTGTTGAAGTTCTATTGATTGAGGATACTTTGCACTTCATGTGAGTACATAGTTCCCCTATTTTACTGTTTTCAATTGTTTTGGGGTGATTCATATGTACAAAATGATTTCAAGGTTTAAACGATGATTTCAAAAACGTTTAAAATGGTTTATACTAAACTAACAAGGATTTCAATAATGTGAACGAACTTGTTGGTTGTAGTTACATAACAAATGACATTCATTTATTTTGGCGGAACCGACCAGTATTAGGTTATGGTACCATAGGAACTGACAAATCCCGTTATCGACTACACCCATGGTTATGTGTGGGGGTTGTGGGTAGCGACTGAATCTGTGATTGTTAACTTACCCTTTGGAGGTTTGTTAATGCGAGAAACGAGAAACGAGGTAGTCGAGTCACGAAGGTTTCAATGTTATTAGCGAGACGACCATAAATAGTTTTCACAATTAAAACGAGGATAATTTAAACGATTTAAACGAGTTAATGATTTGGAAACAATTTGGAAACGATTTGAACAAGTTAAACGAATTGGATAAACGATTGGTTTTTGGTTAAGTGTTTAGATAACGGGACAGGTGTAATGTGGTGAAAGCATGGTAGATACGCCGCTGGTACTTCTTATATATAAGTGTTTTCAATATATTACATACCGTGGCGTTATTTAGTTCACTTGGGTAAACGATTTTGTAACGATGTCACACAACGATGTTTTCTAAAAGATATGAACCATACGGGTTTTATTAACGAGTTTTTACGAGATGTTTTACAAATTGGTTTTCTAAAACAAATGTTTTTGGGTTAAGAATCATGGCTACGAGATTTTATGAACTATAACCAACTTGATTTGAGTTGGTTAGCTATGTTGCAATACACTTTTGAAAACGAGGTTTGTATTTTGACTCTTGTAGTCTAATAAAGTACTGCAACATGTAAACGAAGCCATGATTCCGATACTCTTATAAAACCTATGTACTCGCCAGCATTTCTTTGCTGGCTTTGTTTTTACATATGTTTTAGGTGTTGTTGCTTGATTGATTTCTAGGATGCATGCGTCACATAGGATCTGGACGAGGCCTTAGTGACATTAATAACAATGATAGTCGATATGTACTTGTTTGTTTTATGTTAAGACAATGTTAAAGTTTAATAATATCAATAAAACGAAACTCTTTTTGTATCCATGGTTATGAAACGATAATTCTGTTGCAACACTCCCCGACGTTTCCGCCACGATTTGTTGTTTTACGTGGTCGGGGTGTGACAAATTAAGTGTGAGAATGTGTGAAAGAGAATAATCAAAATCAAGTGTGATCTAGTGTGAGATTTTTTGCATGTAAATCAAGTGGGAAACCCCACTTTGGGAACCCCCATGTGGCCGGCCATAGGGCCTCATTTTTCACCCAATGAAAAATTTTTCCTTTTTATTTTAAGTATTGTTTTATTTTATAACATTTATAAAACATAACATCAAATGTTTACTAGACTTATGCAATATCTCAAAACCTTTTATAATGTTATATAACCCCTTAAATAACAAAATAAAATATTCTCTCAAAAATAAATTACCCATATAATTTATTAGTTTCTCAAGTGCAATTACTTAGAAAACCAATTTCTAAATATTCTAAGTGTTAATATATGTTTGTTTGATCATATCATAAATAAATATTATAGGTGTTTGTCTAGTTTGTTATTGGGTATGACCCGACTTAGATCATAACGTACTAGCCACATTAATTTAATATGTGTCTTGGGCATACCGATTCCAACAGAATATCCACTGTGAAATGAATAATCTTTTCATTAATCCTTCATTTCCACTTCTGACGAAGTATCCACTGAGGAAACTGAATTATCCATTCATTTTCGCTTCTGAAGAATATCCACTGGAAAATGAATAATCTATTCATTAATCCTTCTTTCCATTTCTGAAGAAGCACCCACTGAGGTAACAAATAAGCCATTCATTATCGCTTCTGAAGAATATCCACTGAGAAATGAAACACAAACCAAATCTTTATAAGAATCTATCTGTCTTCAAAGTTAAATTCTTGTGCGATGTTTAAAGTGCTAAATTGAAGTCCTTAATTGGATTCTTTGAGCACTTTAATGCATATGTACAAGTTGATGATGATTATGTGTTTATGTGATTAGTGGTGATTTAGATAACGAAACGAGTGTAATACCATAAGAACATGATGGATACGCCGCTGGTACTTCCTATATATAAGTGTTCTTATTGTATTACCCTTGTAGCGTTATCCAAATCAATTTAGGATTTTTGTGTTTAGGTGATTCAAATGTTCTATTACCAAATTCTTTTAGAATCTTCCATATTTCACTATGTTAGATTCTTAAAAAGGATATCTAAAGAACTACTTTTTGTTAGGGGCAGAATTTTAATGATTATGGATCACATATCCTTGAGTAAGCCTAGATCATTAATCCTTAGTGAATGGTGCTGTAAGACTGAGGATCCCGGATCCTTGTTATTTTTCTAACCAACTAGTGATTGTTTCCTATGTTATTAGCTTTGTTTTGCAGGTATATTATGAGTGGACTTGTTCTAACCTGGAATATCGGGCAATATGCTTCCATTTATGCACGTGCTTGAGGCTAGTGACCGTTAATGGTGATCGTGGATGGCTAGCTTAATTTTCGGATAGTTAGTTAGCTAGAATATCTTAGATATTTTAACAGGGTATTGAGCTTGATAAGATAACAGTTTTTTGCACTACACACACTAGCATACAACTCTCTCGAACACAACTCTCAAACACATATTAGATCTCTCGTGTAACAAGCTCAATATCATCTAAAGTTGTAATCTTTTTATTCAATATAGTTGGTGATCGGTAGTTTTCATCACCCGAGGTTTTTTATGCCGAAGATCATTCATTGATCAAGGGCTTTTTCCTCGTATAAATCTTCATGTTCATTGTCATTTATATTTTATACTTGTTCATTCATTTGTTCAACACATCATGCAGTCTACCTCACATTCAAAGTTTGGTTACATTATCCTTAATCAGATTTTTGACCAAAACAGTTTGGCACCCACCGTGGGGAAATTGGTGCTTCAATTCTAAAAATTTCATTCATTTCTGTTCATTATCATCAATCACATGGATTCTCAAGGAAAAGTTACTTCAAGTGCCATGTCGGCGGTTACCTCATCTCAAACCATTGCATCATTGCCTCTTCTTCCCCTTGCATTCCAGAAGAATGTTGAGAATACTCCTTAGAAAACAACACCCATTTTCACAAAAGCTACTACTGTTTCTTCCTCTACACCTACTAACAGTGATCTCTATACTTTGATTTTGCAGATGAAAGGACACATGCAACAACAAGACGGAACTAATGGAAGGATTCTTCGTGAGATTGAAGAAATACAAAAGTAGAAGAAATCAGCTGAGGATCACTCTCCATTGATGCCTAGGTTATGTGTGGGGGTTGTGGGTAGCGACTGAATCTGTAATTGTTAACTTACCCTTTGGAGGTTTGTTAATGCGAGAAGCGAGAAACGAGGTAGTCGAGTCACGAAGGTTTGAATGTTATTAGCGAGACGACCATAAATAGTTTTCACAATTAAAACGAGGATGATTTAAACGATTTAAAAGAGTTAACGATTGGGAAACGATTTGAACAAGTTAAACGAATTGGATAAACGATTGCTTTTTGGTTAAGTGTTTAGATAACGGGACGGGTGTAATGTGGTGAAAGCATGGTAGATACGCCGCTGGTACTTCTTATATATAAGTGTTTTCAACATATTACATACCGTGGCGTTATTTAGTTCACTTGGGTAAACGATTTTGAAACGATGTCACACAACGATGTTTTCTAAAAGATATGAACCATACGAGTTTTATTAACGAGTTTTTACGAGATGTTTTACAAATTGGTTTTCTAAAACAAATGTTTTTGGGTTAAGAATCATGGCTACGAGATTTTATGAACTATAACCAACTTGATTTGAGTTGGTTAGTTATGTTGCAATACACTTTTCAAAACGAGGTTTGTATTTTGACTCTTGTAGTCTAATAAAGTACTGCAACATGTAAACGAAGCCATGATTCTGATACTCTTATAAACTTATGTACTCGCCCGCATTTCTTTGCTGACTTTGTTTTTACAAATGTTTCAGGTGTTGTTGCTTGATTGATTTCTAGGACGCATGCGTCACATGGGATCTGGACGAGGCCTTAGTGAAATTAATATAAATGATAGTCGATATGTACTTGTTTGTTTTATGTTAAGACAATGTTAAAGTTTAATGATATCCATAAAACGAAACTCTTTTTGTATCCATGGTTATGAAACGATAATTCTGTTGCAACACTCCCCGACGTTTCCGCCACGATTTGTTGTTTTACGTGGTCGGGGTGTGACAAATTAAGTGTGAGAATGTATGAAAGAGAATAATAAAAATCAAGTGTGATCTAGTGTCAGATTTTTTGCATGTAAATCAAGTGGGAAAACCCACTTTGGGAACCCCCATGTGGCCGGCCATAGGGCCTCATTTTTCACCCAATGAAATTTTTTTCCTTTTTATTTTAAGTCTTGTTTTATTTTATAACTTTTATAAAACATAACATCAAAAGTTTACCAGACTTATGCAATATCTCACAACCTTTTATAATGTTATTTAACCCATTAAATAACAAAATAAAATATTCTCTCAAAAATAAATTACCCATATAATTTATTTGTTTGTCAAGTGCAATTATTTAGAAAACCAATTTCTAAATATTCTAAGTGTTAATATCTATTTGTTTGATCATATCATAAATAAATATTATAGGTGTTTGTATAGTTTGTTATTGGGTATGACCCAACTTAGATCATAACGTACTAGCCACATTAATTTAATATGTGTCTTGGGCATACCGATTCCAACAGAATATCCACTATGAAATGAATAATCTTTTCATTAATCCTTCATTTCCACTTCTGACGAAGTATCCACTGAGGAAACTGAATTATCCATTCATTTTCGCTTCTGAAGAATATCCACTGGAAAATGAATAATCTATTCATTAATCCTTCATTTCCATTTCTGAAGAAGCACCCACTGAGGTAACAAATAAGCCATTCATTATCGCTTCTGAAAAATATCCACTGAGAAATGAAACACAAACCAAATCTTTATAAGAATCTATATGTCTTCATATTTAAATTCTTGTGTGATGTTTAAAGTGCTAAATTGAAGTCCTTGATTGGATTATGTGTGCACTTTATTGCATATGTACAAGTTGATGATGATTGTGTGTTTATGTGATTAGTGGTGATTTAGATAACGAAACGAGTGTAATACCATAAGAACATGATGGATACGCCGCTGGTACTTCCTATATATGAGTGTTCTTATTGTATTACCCTTGTAGCGTTATCCAAATCAATTTAGGATTTTTGTGTTTAGGTGATTCAAATGTTCTATTACCAAATCCTTTTAGAATCTTCCATATTTCACTATGTTAGATTCTTAAAAAGGATATCTAAAGAACTACTTTTTGTTAGGGGCAGAATTTTAATGATTATGGATCACATATCCTTGAGTAAGCCTAGATCATTAATCCTTAGTGAATGGTGCTGTAAGACTGAGGATCCCGGATCCTTGTTATTTTTCTAACCAACTAGTGATTGTTTCATATGTTATTAGCTTTGTTTTGCAGGTATATTATGAGTGGACTTGTTCTAACCTGGAATATCGGGCAATATGTTTCCATTTATGCACGTGCTTGAGGCTAGTGACCGTTAATGGTGATCGTGGATGGCTAGCTTAATTTTCGGATAGTTAGTTAGCTAGAATATCTTAGATATTTTAACAGGGTATTGAGCTTGATAAGATAACAGTTTTTTGCACTACACACACTAGCATACAACTCTCTCGAACACAACTCTCAAACACATATTAGATCTCTCGTGTAACAAGCTCAATATCATCTAAAGTTGTAATCTTTTTATTCAATATAGTTGGTGATCGGTAGTTTTCATCACCCGAGGTTTTTTATGCCGAAGATCATTTATTGATCAAGGGGTTTTTCCTCGTATAAATCTTCATGTTCATTGTCATTTACATTTTATACTTGTTCATTCATTTGTTCAACACATCATGCAGTCTACCTCACATTCAAAGTTTGCTTACATTATCCTTAATCAGATTTTTGACCAAAACAGTTTGGCACGCACCGTGGGGAAATTGGTGCTTCAATTCTAAAAATTTCATTCATTTCTGTTCATTATCATCAATCACATGGATTCTCAGAGAAAAGTTACTTCAAGTGCCATATCGGCGGTTACCTCATCTCAAACCATTGCATCGTTGCCTCTTCTTCCCCTTGCATTCCAGAAGAATGTTTAGAATACTCCTTAGAAGACAACACCCATTTTCACAAAAGCTACTATTGTTTCTTCCTCTACACCTACTAACACTGATCTCTATACTTTGATTTTGCAGATGAAAGGACACATGCAACAACAAGACGAAACTAATGGAAGGATTCTTCGTGAGATTGAAGAAATCCAAAAGTAGAAGAAATCAGCTGAGGATCACTCTCCATTAATGCCTAGGTTATGTGTGGGGGTTGTGGGTAGCGACTGAATCTGTGATTGTTAACTTACCCTTTGGAGGTTTGTTAATGCGAGAAGCTAGAAAGAAGGTAGTCGAGTCACGAAGGTTTGAATGTTATTAGCGAGACGACCATAAATAGTTTTCACAATTAAAACGAGGATGATTTAAACGAGTTAACGATTTGGAAATGATTTGGAAACGATTTGAACAAGTTAAACGAATTGGATAAACGATTGCTTTTTGGTTAAGTGTTTAGATAACGGGACGGGTGTAATGTGGTGAAAGCATGGTAGATACGCCGCTGGTACTTCTTATATATAAGTGTTTTCAACATATTACATACCGTGGCGTTATTTAGTTCACTTGGGTAAACGATTTTGAAACGATGTCACACAACGATGTTTTCTAAAAGATATGAACCATACGAGTTTTATTAACGAGTTTTTACGAGATGTTTTACAAATTGGTTTTCTAAAACAAATGTTTTTGGGTTAAGAATCATGGCTACGAGATTTTATGAACTATAACCAACTTGATTTGAGTTGGTTAGTTATGTTGCAATACACTTTTCAAAACGAGGTTTGTATTTTGACTCTTGTAGTCTAATAAAGTACTGCAACATGTAAACGAAGCCATGATTCTGATACTCTTATAAACTTATGTACTCGCCCGCATTTCTTTGCTGACTTTGTTTTTACAAATGTTTCAGGTGTTGTTGCTTGATTGATTTCTAGGACGCATGCGTCACATGGGATCTGGACGAGGCCTTAGTGAAATTAATATAAATGATAGTCGATATGTACTTGTTTGTTTTATGTTAAGACAATGTTAAAGTTTAATGATATCCATAAAACGAAACTCTTTTTGTATCCATGGTTATGAAACGATAATTCTGTTGCAACACTCCCCGACGTTTCCGCCACGATTTGTTGTTTTACGTGGTCGGGGTGTGACAAATTAAGTGTGAGAATGTATGAAAGAGAATAATAAAAATCAAGTGTGATCTAGTGTCAGATTTTTTGCATGTAAATCAAGTGGGAAAACCCACTTTGGGAACCCCCATGTGGCCGGCCATAGGGCCTCATTTTTCACCCAATGAAATTTTTTTCCTTTTTATTTTAAGTCTTGTTTTATTTTATAACTTTTATAAAACATAACATCAAAAGTTTACCAGACTTATGCAATATCTCACAACCTTTTATAATGTTATTTAACCCATTAAATAACAAAATAAAATATTCTCTCAAAAATAAATTACCCATATAATTTATTTGTTTCTCAAGTGCAATTATTTAGAAAACCAATTTCTAAATATTCTAAGTGTTAATATCTATTTGTTTGATCATATCATAAATAAATATTATAGGTGTTTGTCTAGTTTGTTATTGGGTATGACCCGACTTAGATCATAACGTACTAGCCACATTAATTTAATATGTGTCTTGGGCATACCGATTCCAACAGAATATCCACTGTGAAATGAATAATCTTTTCATTAATCCTTCATTTCCACTTCTGACGAAGTATCCACTGAGGAAACTGAATTATCCATTCATTTTCGCTTCTGAAGAATATCCACTAGAAAATGAATAATCTATTCATTAATCCTTCGTTTCCATTTCTGAAGAAGCACCCACTGAGGTAACAAATAAGCCATTCATTATCGCTTCTGAAGAATATCCACTGAGAAATGAAACACAAACCAAATCTTTATAAGAATATATCTGTCTTCATAGTTAAATTCTTGTGCGATGTTTAAAGTGCTAAATTGAAGTCCTTGATTGGATTCTTTGTGCACTTTAATGCATATGTACAAGTTGATGATGATTATGTGTTTATGTGATTAGTGGTGATTTAGATAACAAAACGAGTGTAATACCATAAGAACATGATGGATACGCCGCTGGTACTTCCTATATATAAGTGTTCTTATTGTATTACCCTTGTAGCGTTATCCAAATCAATTTAGGATTTTTGTGTTTAGGTGATTTAAATGTTCTATTACCAAATCCTTTTAGAATCTTCCATATTTCACTATGTTAGATTCTTAAAAAGGATATCTAAAGAACTACTTTTTGTTAGGGGCAGAATTTTAAAGATTATGGATCACATATCCTTGAGTAAGCCTAGATCATTAATCCTTAGTGAATGGTGCTGTAAGACTGAGGATCCCGGATCCTTGTTATTTTTCTAACCAACTAGTGATTGTTTCCTATGTTATTAGCTTTGTTTTGCAGGTATATTATGAGTGGACTTGTTCTAACCTGGAATATCGGGCAATATGCTTTCATTTATGCACGTGCTTGAGGCTAGTAACCGTTAATGGTGATCGTGGATGGCTAGCTTAATTTTCGGATAGTTAGTTAGCTAGAATATCTTAGATATTTTAACAGGGTATTGAGCTTGATAAGATAACAGTTTTTTGCACTACACACACTAGCATACAACTCTCTCGAATACAACTCTCAAACACACATTAGATCTCTCTTGTAACAAGCTCAATATCATCTAAAGTTGTAATCTTTTTATTCAATATAGTTGGTGATCGGTAGTTTTCATCACCCGAGGTTTTTTATGCCGAAGATCATTCATTGATCAAGGGGTTTTTCCTCGTATAAATCTTCATGTTCATTGTCATTTACATTTTATACTTGTTCATTCATTTGTTCAACACATCATGCAGTCTACCTCACATTCAAAGTTTGGTTACATTATCCTTAATCAGATTTTTGACCAAAACAGTCTGGCACCCACCGTGGGGAAATTGGTGCTTCAATTCTAAAAATTTCATTCATTTCTGTTCATTATCATCAATCACATGGATTCTCAGGGAAAAGTTACTTCAAGTGCCATGTCGGCGGTTACCTCATCTCAAACCATTGCATCGTTGCCTTTTCTTCCCCTTGCATTCCAGAAGAATGTTGAGAATACTCCTTAGAAAACAACACCCATTTTCACAAAAGCTACTATTGTTTCTTCCTCTACACCTACTAACAGTGATCTCTATACTTTCATTTTGCAGATGAAAGGACACATGCAACAACAAGACGAAACTAATGGAAGGATTCTTCATGAGATTGAAGAAATCCAAAAGTAGAAGAAGTCAGCTGAGGATCACTCTCCATTGATGCCTAGGTCATTGGATTTTACTACTCCACCGTCAACATTCTAGTATTCCAAAGCATCTGGTGTTCAGTATTAAGGATCGTAAGGTTTGCAGCATGGATCACTAGCAGCAGCACATCCTCAAGTATTCTCCTACTAGCCTCAAGGATCCTCGTCTCAGCATCAAGGATCCTTCTTCAGTTCAGGAGGATACCTAGGGATGCTTCCAGCTCAAGGATCCTACTTTCAGCATCAAGGATCCTCATCCCAGGTTCAAGGATCCATGCAGTATCCTCTGAAACCTTCAGCACCAATGTATCCTGATCCAACATCTTTCAAGATCAGGGATCCTCAGGGACTCAACCATCCAGAAGTTTCGAATTTCACACAAGAGACTTCATTCCCATGTAAACTATTGCTTCATCTGGTCCCACTCTTGCACAAGACATGTCTTATCTTGGATACACGTCTGGGATACAAATTCCAAACCAATTGGGAGGTAACAATTTCAATGTCTTTTGGTACTAACCATGGTTTCATGCAGGATGCAGGTATCAACCAGGCCATGGCCAGGGAGCTACAAAAGCTCAAGGATATGATATCCAGTGTCCCTAGAGTGGTTAAACCCATCCCCGAGATTCTGGATGGAAGTCATAAGGTGTCTCTTTTTGCACCTCCCATATGTAATGCTGAGATAACAAAATGCTTTCAGACCCCCAATATGAAGCTGTATGATGGTACCACTGATCCAAAGGAGCATGTGGCACAATACAAAGAAAGAATGGAGATCAACCCCATTCCGGAAAGGTTAAAGGAAGCCTGCCTATGCAAAGGCTTCGGATCCACACTCACTAGATCAGCTTTAAAATGGCTGTTAAGTCTTCCTTCTTACTCAATGACTTCATTTTCTCATTTAGTTAACTTGTTCAATAATCAATTCTCATGTAGTAGAACATTTGAAATGTTAACTGGTGACTTGTATAGGATCACCCAAGGTCGTGATGAATCATTAAGAGATTACATAACTAAATTTAGTAGAGAATCCTTCAAAATTCCTAATCTACATGTAACTACTGATGTCAAAGCATTTAAAATGGGATTATTAAAAGATTCTCAATTCTTTGATGACTTTATTATGATACCTTGCAGGAATTTAGATGAAGTAAGGAACAGGGCCTTGAGGTTCATCCGTTTAGAGGATGAAAAAAGGATTCAGGAAAGGTTATCAGGATCCTCAAAACAAGAGAAGTGGGGATCCTATTTTAAGAATAACCGATCCAAGCAATACTCTAAGCATGACAACCAGAATGTGCATGCAGTTGAACAAGAGGAAGACGATGAGGATTATCCTCATATTTCTGAATATTGTTTTTCTTCTGATAACAGTGAAAACTAATCCTTGTTATGCAGAATTTAGGTGACAAGGCTAGGTGGCCAAGGAAAAACAAGAAATCCACATCTACCAAAGATAAATCGAAATGGTGAGCTTACCATGAGGATTTTGGTCACCTCACGAATGAATGTATAGCACTAAGGAAGGAGATAGGTTATCTTTTGAGCAAAGGTTACTTGAAGGAGCTGCTTAGAAGGAAAAAGTCAAGGATCCAGGATTCTTAAAAAGTTCCTAAAAAAAGCTCCTCCACCACCTGTTGATGCTCAGATCATTCACTTTATCTCCGTAGGCTCTGATATTTCTGGAACCTCGTTTTCAGCAGCTAAGACACATGCTAAGGACACGAACATAGAGAATGGAGATAGACCTGTTCGAACCTCCACTCTCACTTAGTAGAAAGTGATATCCTTTGAAGAGGATGACCATGTAGATATACATGATCCTCATCATGACGGATTAGTCATACATTGTTTATTTCTAACCACTTTGTTCGTAGGATCCTCATTGACGGAGGAAGCTCGGTGAACATAATCCAGTTGGATGTCCTCAAAAGAATGAATATTCCTGAATCCGAAATCGTTCCAAGATCATATGTGCTCGTGGGATTCAGTGGAGAAACAAAAATACATTGGGGGAGATCAAACTCCCAATTTACATAGAGGGAGTAAACTATGTTCAAAAATTATGTGTTTTAGATTGCTTATCTTGCTGTAATGTTATTCTTGGCATGCCCTGGATACATGATACGAAGGCAGTCCCCTCGACATATCACCAATGTGTCAAGCTCCCAACTCCATGGGGTGTGGTGAAAATAGAAAGTGATCAACAGAAAGCAAAGAATTGCTACACTTCCTCAATGAAGCGAACTTCAAAGCCGGGGGAAGCATAGCAATTAAAGTATCCTCCAAGGGACGTCATGGAGGCAAAGAAGCAGGATGCCAAAGATATTATGTTGGACCCAGAGGATCCTGAATCCAAAATTTTTATAGGATCCGGGATCCTGGATAACATAGAGCATGATTTAATATCCTTCTTAAAGAGAAGAAAGTCTACCTTTGCTTGGAGACATGAAGACATGACAGGTATATCTAAGGATGTTATTACTCATAAACTTGGTATTGACAAATCTTTCAGGCCAATACACTAAAAAAGGAGGAAATTTGCACCTGAAAGAAACGCCATCATCCAAGAAGAGGTAGACAAGTTATTAAAGGCATGTATGATCAGAGAGGTAAAGTAACCAAAATGGCTAGCCAACGTGGTGGTTGTTCAGAAAAAGAATGGAAAGTGGAGGGTATGCGTTGATTTTACTTATTTAAATAAAGCATGTCCCAAGGATCATTTCCCGTTACCCCACATTGACTCCATGGTGGATGCTACAGCAGGTCATGAATTGTTAACTTTTATGGATGCTTCATCTGGATTCCAGCAAATTCAGATGGCACCATCTGATTAGAAGACACAACATTCATGACACCCATCGGTATATATTGCTATATTGCTATGCCCTTTGGTTTAAGAAATGCAGGTGCTACATACCAAAGGTTGGTGAATATGATGTTCAAGGAGCATCTTGGACACATGATGGATGTTTACATACATGACATGGTGCTCAAATCCAAAAGAGCTGAGGATCACCTGAAGGATTTCGAAGAAGCATTCAACATCCTCGACAATTCCAAATGCCATTTCGGGGTTAAAGCTAGAAAATTCTTAGGATATATGGTGACCAAGAGAGGGATAGAGGCAAGTCCAGAGCAAATCAAAGCCATTGTGAACATCAAATCTCCTGCCAATGCGAAGGATGTGCAAAGGTTGATAGGAAGAATTGCAGCCTTGAACAGATTCATCTCAAAATCCTCAGAAAAGTGCAAGGAGTTCTATGATATTCTGAGGAAGAATAAAAAGTTTGAATGGACTGAAAAGCATGAAACTACCCTTAAAGCTCTCAAGGATTACCTATCCTCTACACCAGCTTTGATGAAACTAGAAAATGGAGAACCATGATCCTTATACTTAGTTGTTTCAGCTAAGGCGGTAAGTGCCATCCTAGTTAAGGATCATGAAGGCCAGCAACATCCAGTATACTATGTAAGTAAAAGTCTACTTGATGCTGAGGCCCGGTATTCTCATTTATATAAACTAATTCTTGCTCTAATTATGGATTCCGATAAACTTAGGCATTATTTTGAAACTCACTCTATTATTGTCAAAACTAGTTTTCCTATTAAGAATGTTCTCAGGAAGCCTGAAATGTCAGGAAGGATAGCGAAATGGGCAGTCAAGCTTAGTGCATATGACATTAAGTATGAACCTAGGACTGCCATCAAGTCCTAAGCCTTAGCTGACTTTGTGGTTGATTTCAGTAGTAATCTACAAAGGGAAGCTGAATTGGAAGTTCAACAACTTGAGGAGACCAAGGATCCTGGGACACTCTTCACGGATGGAGCTTCGAATGTCAAAGGAACTGGCTTAGGCTTACTACTAAAATCACCATAGGGGGGCATTATACCCCAATCTATTGCTTGTGAATTCCAAACCACCAATAATGAGGTAGAATATGAGGCCTTGATAGCAGGTTTACAATTAGCTAAGCATATGAGGATCAGGTATCATAAAGTATATGTTGATTCTCTATTACTTACTAATCATTGGTTCCTACACTGTCAAAGGTGAAAAGCTAATCAAATATTTAGAGATAGTCAGGAAATTGGCAGATTCTTTTGCTTTTTTCAGTTTAACACAGGTACCTAGGAAAAAATATGCAGAAGCTGATGCTTTAGCCAACCTTGGATCATCACTAAAGATGCCAAAGGATGTGAAGATACCTATCATCCATGTTCTAACCCCTACGATTGAGGATAACGTAGCCATGGAGATAGTAGAAGATTCTACAATTGTAACTAGTGATGGTGTGCAGTCAATTTTAGGATCCTGGATCCTTCCCATTCTGAAATATATTCAGGATGGAGAAATTCCCATTGGGGAAAATCCTAGAGCTTTCAAGATTAAGGTATCACAATTCACTTTATTGAATAACGTCTTATATAAAAGGTCTCTTGCAGGTCCCTATTTAAGATGCAACGAGGATCCAAAGATTCAAGAAGTCTTGAAGGATTTCCATGAAGGAGACTGTGGGAATCACACTGGAGGCAGAGCACTATTTCAAGGATCCTCAGAACAGGATACTATTGGCCCACAATGAAGAAGGATTATGTGGAATATGCAAAAAGATGTGATGCTTGCCAAAGACACAGTAACATTCAACATCAACCGACAAAGCCTTTACATCCAATATCCTCTTCTTGGCCATTCATGAGATGGGGAATGGATATTGAAGGGGTAAGGTCCCAAAAAACTCACAATAAGTACTTGGGACCATACCACAACCTCGTTTTTCAACCTTTTAACCTTGCGCGGCCGCGCACTGGTCTTACAAAAGAAAAGCTTAAGAAACAAGCAACAGTCAACACTTGCATGCCAAAAGGAAATCATAAGTCCTTGCGCTTTCTCCCATGAGCAAAGGATGAAAATCCTAAATTAAACACTTCCGCTTAATATCCAGACTTTAATATTATTTACCCAGACTTGGGATTTATTTATTCAGCTGATTCCACACGATAAGGAGTCACACCAGATTACAGCAGTAATCTTCTAGAAGGGATTCAATCGTGCACCACTAAGACGGTTATAACCGTCTGGACACGTGTCGCCATCTCAGGCCTCTCTGAAATCACAACGATAGCATGTAAATGGAGAGTAATCTCCACTTGATCACTTTCCACGTGGCATATCCCCAGCCATAGATCTAACAGCGATCCGTGTGCATTCACGTCGGATCAAGGAATTGGAAGGAAGGAAATGCAACCGCTTACGGGGTTAGCATCTTCCGTCAACTTTTCACTAACGGGTTTTCCTGCCCAAAGACTCCCGGCTATAAATATGAGAACTATTCAGGTATGAAATTCAAGTTACACACACTTCTCAAATACATCTTCTTCTTCATAACCCTTACTTATTCTCACACCGGATTCGGGTCAAGGAGAGAACCACTTTCTCCCCTTGGCGAGGCTAACGGTGCTTCTTTTTTGCAGAGTTATCGGAGAAGGAGATCAGCTGTAATCGAATCAAACGAGAGGAAACCTACCTTTTTATGCGGATTCAAACCCCCTAGATATTCCGATCCCGGTCGTTTATCTAGTGTTTCTTCATTGGCGCCCACCGATTCCTCTGTTTTTTCAGTTTCGTCTCGTTTCGATTTTGTTTCCTCATTCTCTGTTTTCACATGGCAGAGAATTCATCATCTCACCCATCAGGTCCTCAATCTGAGTTCAAAGGTTCTACAACCCAAAATACCCAGATTGACGGAATCATGGGAACAAACAAAAACAACGATCATCCAGATAGAAAGAATTCATCAGATCAACTCATAGAGAGATCCCCAGAGCATTGGTTTAACAAATGCCAGATTGCTTTGAACACAATTTTTATGCAAATTGCCAGATCTGAGTTCCCAAACATCAGATCTGGTGAAGAAATCGACACTATAGTATTGGACCCACCAACACCCTGTCGGGGGGACATCCAATCTAGCCGTAATATACGTCAACAATCCAGAAATATCAGCCATCAGAAAGCTAAATCAAAACATATAAACATGGTACAAGGGGGCTCTTCGCGAAGGCCAAACAAACGATGTCATGATCAACATTGGAGGGAACAACAAGTTGTGTTTCCTGTTGTTCCTGGAGGCCCTCAGGAAGAACGACCAGTAATTATTACTGGCATCTTCGGCCATTACCGGACGGACTATATGTTTATAGATCCGGGAAGCTCGATGGACATCATATACGAACAATGTTTCAAACAGCTTGATCTAGAAGACAAAGCACGTCTAGAATCGGTTTATTTTCCTCTCACCGGGTTTTGCAATGAAGCTGTATTCCCATTAGGGCAAATAGCTTTTCCTGTGACTCTATCTGATGGTGAGCATTCACGAACAGTCACAGTAAATTTCATGGTCATGCCAGCAACATCGCGCCATGATGTTTTGCTCGGAAGAAGGTCACAAAGAGAATTCAGCATGATCACTTCCATCCCACATGCTGCATGCGGATTCCCAACAGAAACCAGAGTCGCAATTCTATACTCAAGCAAAGAAGTCATGTACGTAGATAACGAGCCACCAACGAAGGTGGCCAAACCATCAACATCAAACGAACCGGAGAAATGGGTTCTGAACAACGATTATCCGAAACAGACCATTCTGCTAGGCCACGCCATTTCACCAACAACACGGATACAACTAAAAGAATTGTTGTTCAACAATAAAGACATATTTGCTTGGTGCCCAGCAGACATGACCGGGGTTCCACGCGATATAGCGCAGCATTGCCTAAACATCAAACCATCAGCAGAACCTGTTGCGCAAGGGAGGCACAGCTTTAGCGAAGAAAAAGCAAAAGCCATGGACGAGCAAGTAACAGAGCCACTTAATGCCGGAATCTTGCGCGAAGTTCAGTACCATACATGGGTTGCCAACCCAGTAATGGTACAAAAACACAGTGGTGGATGGAGAATGTGCGTCGACTTCAAAGACCTGAATAAAGCATGCCCCAAAGATTGCTATGCGCTTCCAGAGATAGACAAAAAAGTCGACTCTCTAGCGTCATTTCGATGGAAATGTTTTCTTGACTGTTACAAAGGATATCATCAGGTCCAGATGAAAGAAGAAGATGAAGACAAAACTGCATTCCGTACAGATAAGGGCATTTTCTGCTACACCAAAATGCCCTTCGGCTTGCGCAACGCAGGCGCAACATACCAACGACTAATGGATACAGTCTT
>JARYGA010044288.1:0-14460 GCA_030545235.1 Helianthus tuberosus | reverse complement strand
TGGACATCCTTTGCCAACCCAAGTGGACGGGCCACGTATTGCTGGTAGAAATTTGGGTTGGCAATTTTGACAACCTTAAAAGGGTTTAACCTTTGTGAACAAATAAAACTTTAACTTTTTGGCTATTTCCCGTGTTTTTATCGTTATGAATTCTTTATTTTTCAACTGTTGTTATTCACTTTCGTTGAATTTGTAAGTAAAGAACAAAGGTTTAGTAAATCATGTTTAAAAGTTTTAGGATATGATCAAGGATCAATATCCTATAGTCGACAAGTTCAGAAAAGTTATGTAACTTAAGGATCATTAGTTTTGTTGTCAAAGGATAAGGGTCACTTATATAAATAAAGAATAAAATCAAAGTGTTTTAGGATCATACCTGAGAATCAAAGTTAGGATCTTAACCTTTAACATCTATAATCAGGATAACCAAAAGACAAACCTTAATAGAAGGTAAGGATCAGGGATCCTTAGCTGTTTAACTTCGAAAGCCTGAAACAAAATGTAACTTGGGACTAAGCCAATATAAGAGAAACGTTAGTAACTGGGGACAAGCCCAACAATTCTGGGGACAAGCCCAATATACTAGGGACAAGGCCAAATGATAACTGGGGACAAGCCCAAAGGATAACTGGGGACAAGCCCAAAGGAACTTGTGTAAACTGGAGTATGGCCCTCACTAGCGACTATCCAAACTTAGTGACATGAAAATGCCAAAACCTTAGCTAACGTGAAAACGTTAGAAACCTTAGGAATGGATGTATGGTACGTCTACCATTATACGTAGGATCCCGGATACAGCTAGTACAATGAAATTGTCAGCCCCTAAAGCGAGTACTGGTCCCACTGCCATGAACTGTACCAGGATCATCGTGCGCTGCTGGCGATACTGGGGACAGGCCCAAAAACTGGGGACTAGCCCAAATAACTGGATACTTCTGTGGATACTCAATCCTTTGTTAAGGATACCTAAACCTTCTACAAAACTCAGAATTAAGTGAAAGGAGGATAAAGGATCCAGGATCCTTATCCTTGTATATAAGATAATTAAAGAATGAAATAGTTTGAGATTAGATCATTACCAAAATGAGGATCTTCTGTCCTGTAAGGATCCTTCAAGGATACTTGTTAGCTAAGGATCATGGATACTTATTACATAAAGTATTTCTTCAAGTGGACAACATTCCAAGCTCTTGGTAGCAAATCACCTTCCATTGTTAGCAATCGATATGCCCCATTTCCTGCTTCAGCTTCAATCAAATAGGGGCCTTCCCACTTTGGTGCTAACTTTCCATCAGCAGGATTGGTGGTATTCTGAAATGCTTTCCTTAATACCATATCACCAACTTGGAATTTCTTCATCCTGACATTTTTGTTGTAGGCTCCAGCCATCCTTTGTTGATAATTGGCCATCCTTATCCTTGCAAGATCCTTGAGTTCTTCTATAGTATCCAAGTCTTGAACCAAGTTTTCAGCATTTTCTTCAGGATCACGAATGCTTGTTCTTGCAGTAGGAACCACCATCTCTGTAGGGATCACTGATTCTGCTCCAAATACCAAAGAGAATGGAGTTTGGCCAGTAGCATTCTTGGGAGTTGTCCTATCAGCCCAAAGTACATAAGGTAGTTCTTCTGCCCATTTTCCTTTCTTGGATCCAAGCTTCTTCTTCAAATTGTTGATGATGATCTTGTTGGATGATTCTGCCTGGCCATTAGCTTGTGGGTGTACTGGTGTTGATGTTATCATCTTAATCCCCCAGCTGTCACAAAAGTTAGTAGTTCTATTCCCAATAAATTGGGATCCCTTATCACAAACAATTTCAGAAGGAATACCAAATCTAGTAATAATGTTTCTCTTAATAAAGGATATCACTTCCTTTTCTCTGACTTGAGCAAAGGCTTCAGCCTCTATCCACTTGGAGAAGTAATCAATCATAGCAAGTATGAATACTTTTCCACCAGGTGCCTTAGGAAGCTTACCAACTATATCCATTCCCCATCTCATAAATGGCCAAGAAGAGGATATAGGATGCAAAAGCTCTGCTGGTTGGTGAAGGATATTACTATGTCTCTGACAAGGATCACACTTCTTGGCATATTCCACAGCATCCTTCTTCATAGTAGGCCAATAGTATCCTGTCCTCAGGATCCTTGAGAACAATGCCCTGCCCCCAGTGTGGTTTCCACAATCTCCTTCATGGAAATCCTTTAGGACTTCTTGGATTTCAGGATCCTCAATGCACCTTAGATATGGACCTGCAAGAGATCGTTTATATAACATGTTATTCAATATTGTGAATTGAGATACCTTGATTTTGAAAGCCCTGGGGTTTTCTCCTGTAGGAATCTCACCATGTTGTATGTATCGCACAATCTTTTGCTATGTTAACAAACTAACTTCTTTTGGCCTTATCCATTGTTGTCCACTTTTGCAAATCTTGTTATGTGTTGTTTGATTTGAATGCAATTTCAAATTTTCAATCTTAGTGTAATATTTCAACTATTCTAACCAAATATCCTGGGAATATATCCTGATCAGGATACTCATAAATATTTTACCAAGACTTTGTCAAAAAATTAGATAATTTGGACAAGGCTTTTAAAGAATAAAAAGGAGAGATCATACCAGAAATAGAATACACTTCTATCCTTAAACTTCAATTCTTTTGCAACCTTTCCATCGAAAATGTCCCCAGCCTGGGAAATTTAGTGAACCAAGTCCAAACTTGATCCTTTAAGCTTTTCACAATGCCTTGAGAGGAATGTCCCCTGTATACGTCATTGTTAAATACTTAGAAACTTTTGTGCATCAATCGCAATTGATTTTACATTCATGTATAACTTTAGTATTATAGGGGATAGACCCTAAATATCCTGGAGATAGATCCTCAATATTTTGGGGGTAAACCTTAAGTATACTGGGGAAAATCCCAATTTTTCTTGCGCTACAGGCGGGAGTGTATAAACTCCAAGACTTAGAAAGGTGAAAACCTTTAAACCTTAGAGAGTATGAAAATACCCTTTTGTGAGAGAGGGTGATCAATCCTCATGTACCTTTAGGATCCAGGATATAGCCAATAATAACGAAATTGTCAGCCACTTTTACATGGACTGGTCCCGCTATCTTGAACTATCCCTGGATAACTTGCACTCCAGGAGAGGTGTTTAAACCTAATTCGGGAGAAAGGTGAATACCTTTTGTTTTGGTCAAAAATCAAGCAAGGATAATGCAACCAAATCTTTTGTTGTGAGGTGTGATGCTTGAATCAACGAACAATGTTAAGGATAATTCAGAAATGAAATGAACAAGTAACACAAGGATTTATACGAGGAAAAAACCCTTGATCGAGAGTTGATCTCTGGCATAAAAAACCTTGGGTGATGGAAACTACCGATCACCAACAAAGATTAATCAAAAGAAATTTACAACTCGGGATGATAACAAGCTTGTTACAAGGATCACTAGTGTGCAATGTGCAAAAATGTATGAAATCACCAAGTAAATTGCCTAGAGCTGTTCGAGTGTTGTTACGAGAGTGTGTGTATGCCAAAATTAGCTAAATGTTCTACTCAAGCTTGTTATCCCCATTTTAAATTAGAAATAACCAGTCTAACTAACTATCCGCAACTCGTGCAAGTTCCCCACGATCTCCATAACGTCCATAATGGTCAAACACGTGCGGAATATTAAGGGAATATGCTCCAAGAATTTCGGTGAAACTTGGTCCATGCCTTTGTTCCTGCAAAACAAGTTTACGCACAAGGTAAACAATTGTTAGTATAAGGATAACAATAAGGATCCCGAATCCTGATCCTGCAACACCTACTGAGGATCCTTAATTCAAACAGAATTGAGGATCCATGATCCTAGTAGCATTTGAGGATCCGTGATCCTTAGAATGTAAAAATCCTCCCCTAACACCTTTAAACCTGTAAAGGGATCCGAATCCGTTAAACGTGAGAGAGGGGGCCAATCCTCTAATCTTTCGATTTATCCTGAGTGTATATCCTGAAGTTATCTCCCGAAGCATATTCTGCAAAACAACCTTAAACTAAGGTGGGTGTTAGCCTGGCTAACACCCCTCCGATGCCTAAGTCAGTATTGGGTTCAATAGGAATAAAATAAAATTATATTTAAAAGAGATAGAATTCATACCATCCTGAGTTTGAAATTAAATTCTAAACTCACTTGAAATAGGCTTTGAGGTGTATAACATTCCAGGATCTTGGTAGTATATCGCCCTCCATATTCTTAAGCCGGTATGCTCCTTTCCCAGATTCTGATTTTCCATCAGCAGGATTAGTAGTGTTCTGAAAAGCCTTCCTTAATACCCAATCTCCAACTTGAAACCTTCTAGTCCTTAGGTTCTTGTTATATGCTCTGGATATCCTCTGTTGGTATGCTGCCATTCTCAACTTTGCCGCATCCCTTGTCTCATAGATAGTATCCAGTTATTGGCATAGGGCTTCAGGATTCTTCTCAGGATCCCGGATACTGGATCTTGCTGTAAGTATCACCATCTCTGTCGGGATCACCGCTTCGGCTCCAAATACTAAGGAAAATGGAGTTTGCCCAATTGCACTTTTTACTGTTGTCCTATCGGCCCATAAAACAAAGGGTAACTCTTCCGCCCATCTTCTTTTCTTAGCTCCTAGTCTCTTCTTCAAATTGTTGACAATTATTTTGTTCGAGGATTCTGCTTGTCCATTTGCTTGAGGATGTACCGGTGTGGATGGGATCATTTTGATTCCCCAACTCTTGCAAAAATCGGTTGTCCTCTTACTGATAAACTGAGAGCCATTATCACAAATTATCTCAGCTGGTATCCCAAACCAGGTCAGGATATTCCTCTTTATGAAAGAGATACTTCTTGATCCCTAACTTGAACAAATGCCTCAGCTTCATCCCATTTGGAGAAATAATCCGTCATTGCCAGTGTTAGGAATGGATTTTCACATCTTATGGATCTTGGATCCTCAAGTACAGCCAGGATCACGGATCCTCAGTTCAGTTTGAATTAAGGATCCTCAGAAGACATTGCAGGAATAAGGATCCAGGATCCTCATTATTATCCTTATACTAACAATTGTTTCCATTATGTTTGAACTTGTTTTGCAGGAGTATACGAGTGGGACTTGGTATAACCGAGATTCTAGGGGAATATGCTCCATTATTCTGCACGTGCATGGCCTTTGTGACCGTTATGGAGGTCGTGGGAAGCTAGCATCTTTTGCGGATTGTTAGTTAGCTACTTTATTTCTATTTTTATAAGGGGATAACAAGCTTGATTAGATAGAACATTTAGCAAACACACACTGCTCAAGAACTCTCTGCAACTTATTGGCGATTACACACTTTTTGCACACTAGTGATCCTTGTAACAAGCTTGTTATCATCCCAAATTGTAACTTCATTTGTTAAATATAGTTGGTGATCGGTTTCCATCACCCGAGGTTTTTTGCGCCGGAGATCATATATTGATCAAGGGCTTTTTCCTCGTATAAATCCTTGTGTCCCACATTCATTTCATTCGTGCATTGTTCATACATTTTTTCATCAATTCAAGCATCACACATCACAAAATCGGATTTGGTTGTATTATCCTTGTGTAATTTTTTACCAAAACAGTTTGGCAACCACCGTGGGGCAATTGGTGCTTTAACTCTGAGAAATTTTGTTCATTTCATTCATTTTGGTTCATTACCTTCAACTACATGGCTTCTCAAGCGAAGAACACTTCAAGCTCCATGCCGGCGATCACTTCTTCACAGCGCATTCCACCTTTGCTTCCAGCACCTTTTGGATCCCGAAAGAATGTTGAGAATGCTGCGAAGAAACAAACCCCCATTTTCCCAAAACCAACTTCTGATGCTTCTTCTGGCCCTACTAATAATGATCTTTATTCTTTGATTTTGCAGATGAGGGACTACATGTAACAACAGGACAAAACCAACAACAGGATCCTTCGAGAGATTGATGACATCAAGAAATTGAAGAGACCAGCGGAGGATCACTCTCATTTGATGCCGAGATCACTGAATTTCGACACTCCAGTCATAACTACACAACACTTTGCAGCATCAGATGTCCAGTACCAGGGTGGATATTTGGGAATGCGTTTTGGATCATCGACAATGACTCAGGCTCAAGGATCCTACTTTCAGCCTTCAAGATCCTCTTTTCAGCATCAAGGATCCTTCTTCAGTTCTGGAGGATATATGGGAGCGCAGACGGTTTAAGGATCCTCATTCCAGGTTCAAGGATCCTCCTCTCAGGTCCAGGGATCCTCTCAGGTTCAAGGATCCTCCTCTTAGGTTCAGAGATCCTCATCTCAGGTTTACGGATCCATGGATTATCCTCCAAGACCCCCAGTCTCGGTGCATCAGGGATCCAACATCTTTCAAGATCAAGGATCCTTAAGGAGTGTTCAACCCGGAAGTTCAGATATTCATTTGGGAGACTTCATCCCTATGCAGACTATTGCTTCATCTGGTCCCTCAATTATACTAGAATCTCGCCGATATGGATTCACGTTCGGAGTTCGAAACCTGAATCCTTAAGGAGGTAACACTTTAAATATTTCTTATAATGCTAACCATGGCTTTGTGCAGGATACATGTTGGATCGTTGTTTGACCCGACTGAGTCGTTCAGAAGAGTTTTACATCCAGTTTAAAGGCGGAATCAGTAAACCGGACACGAAAACAGCTTGTAATCTTTAATCTGTTACTTGTATTGATAATAACAATGTTTACAACCTGACAGAAAACCGGCAGCACTTCGTTACACTTTCGGAAGTTGCGTACCAAATGAATAACAAGTGCACCTATATATAGATGTGATGATTTCGCTTGAACGTAACCAGATCTGGTTCAAGCGAAATCTAATGTGTGTGATTTCGCTTGAACTTGTAAATCTAATGTGTGTGATTTCGCTTGAACTTGTCACCAGTTCACTTCAAGCGAAATCTTCATCTAAACCTCAATTTACAATTTCTCAAACCTTGTGCACTGATAATCCTATCCTAATACGTAATACAAGACGAAGTCAATAGACATAGTGCACTAACAGACTCCCCCTTGGATATTGACGAAGTCTTCAGTGACTATTCTTGCAATATGACACCTTCTACAGTCTTGATCATTCTACATCCTCACTTAGATTGTAATATTTTAAGCATCCAACTATCTCTTCTTCTATCAGCTTCAGGCTCCCCCTTTCATCAAGCTTTCGTGCTTTAGGATCGACACCTAGCTTTCTATCTACAAACTCCCCTTTACTTTGAGCTCGTCTTCAGACTCCCCCTTAGACTCAGCTCTCGGGATCATAGTCTGGACTATCTGCAATCACTCATACTTTTATAAGTAATAGCATTTTAATTTTTCTTTCTATCTATTTTTTTTTTTTTTTTTTTTTTTTTTTGTTTTTTTTTTTTATTTTTTTTTTTTTTTTTTTTTTTCTTTTTTTTTTTTATTTTTTTTTTTTTTTTTTTTAATTCTCATCAATTCTCTAATCCACTCCCTCTATCAACAAACTGTATAGATTTAGCAGTATTAAAGAATCCAACTCCCTCACAGTTTATCATCCAAGTTCAAGTTAATGACCTTGAAGATATCACAAACTGTTTTTGAAATTTTTGATTTTAAATCAAGTTTCAATTTAATGAACTTGTTTTAATTTCAGAAACACAATCAGCTTACTTAGATTTTGAAACTCAGCACTCAGACATCAGTTGTCGAAAATAAAGCAGAAATCAAAATCTTTTTGTATTTTCTGAAAATATAAAGCAGTAACGAAATATGTACAAACATATTTACAGACAATATTTTTGTTTGAGTATGCGTCAGAGGATCATATCAGTTTCTGACAAATCACAAGTACCGTTGAGCTTAAAATCACATTATGCATTAAACAATTCACTTAGATTGTCGATATACTGATCCACTTAAATTTTCACACAAATTTCAACTGATTCAGGATACGAATTAGGTGTATTAAGAACTTAAACCTATTCATGTGTCCCACCTCTTGAATATACTCCCGTATCCAGAATCCCAATAATCAGTCTTACAGGTGAGAATACTACAATGATATCTGTATATAAATTAGGTATGCGAGGGCCGAGGGATCTCAGATCGATACTTCCGTATACGCAGAGAGATATCAGCTTCGACTTTACGGTATGTCCCCTTTAGAGGATCTTTTTGCTTACAACAGCAGCGACTATCAATTTTATTGTTTCATCAGCATGATGAGGGTTTAATGCTATGTTTTAAGCATTTGCAGAAAGTATTAGCCAAGGACTAGGTCAGAACTACCGTTCAGCAGAAGTCCCGGAATAATACCCCAGACATCATAGAGTATAAAGACCTAGTATATCAGATTAAGAGACCTTTCAAACGAGATTTCAGGGGTTACCTATATATCCAAGTAGTGTTCCCCACGAAATAAGTAAGTGTTTGAATTTAGGTTTATATCCCAAAAAAGTTTACTAAATGTATAAAAACCTACCGACACATCCACGGTGAGATCGTTTAACACATTTTAGCTTTCCATTTCTTTAGCATACTGTAACTGTTTACTGATGTACTATCATTTCCTCTTTTTACGCAAAAACTCAATTTTTTTTTAATTTTTATCATGTTTTTGACTTTTTCAAATTTTTAAATGTTTTTGTATTTTCTAACAATATTACTCCCCCTAAAATGCAAAATCATATAAAGAAAATTTGACAACCAACACTGATAGCTTTGTCTCGCCATCCATTTTCTGCATCTAGTACTCTGATTTGCAGAAAATATACATACCCCCATGATATACAACACATTGATTTTTACAGTTTGAAAACCGTTTTTCAATCTGATGAAAGTAATCATGTTTGTTCAGCCGTGAGGGTTTCGGCATATTCAATCAAAACTCCCCTTACAACAAACTATTTTCCCATAATGATTTCAAAACACTTAAGTTTGTATTAATCAAAATGGTTTTTCCGGAAAAATTAGTTTGTTTACCCATCACTTGTGAGTTTGGGGTTATCTCATCACCTTGATCTCTTTTAACCATTTTGTACAAATTTTAACAATATAAGATCAAACACCACTATCACTTGTAGAAAATCAAGTACAACTTAATGTCCTTGATTAACCACTTGTAAGACGAAATATCACAGTTACCATCCTGTGAATTTCTCAAGAATAATGCCGATACCTGCTTCACACTTACCAACCTGGAAGCTCCGGCAAGTCAGATTTTTCTATTTGAAAAGTTTCACCCAAGCCTGACTGTCCTTGGGTGTATTTTGAGCTTTTCTCTTTTCTTCATAAAACTCTTTCACTCCTTTTTCCTTACCATCAACCATCTTACTAAAAATATGTTTAACATTGCTATTAAACATTTTTCCAGCATCAACACCCTTTGATTTTGTGTTTGTGGCTTGTAATGGAGGAAATTTTTCATCATTCATCAAAAGAACAATTTCTTCCTTCTTTACCTCAACTTGTGGCTCCTCTGATTTTGTGGAATCAGATTCATTGCCCGAACTTGGCTTATCTGACTTAGATGAGTCAGATTCATTGCCTGATGATGGCTTGTCTGACTTTGAAATATCAGATTCATCGCCGATCATTTTCTTCTTTTCCTTTTTCTCTTTTGTCCTCAGATTTGTATCTGAAGAATTCGATTTGCTTGACTTTGCTGTCGAGTGAATCGATTCATCAGAATTTTTATTCGAACCAACTGGTGAACCCAAAGACAAAATCTTCTCCAAGTATTCTCTCGCCTTCTTCCTTTTCTTTCGTAGTCTGTCTTTCTGCCCCTGTGAAAGTTTAACTTTCTTTTCTTGAATTGTCTGATCCTGAACTTTAGGTTTTAGAACCTTCTGTTCATGGGGCTTGACTTTGACTGGCTTCTTTACAGTTCTTTGAGATTCAACCCTCGATCTTCCCATAGATCTCCTTGGGCAATCTCTGGCAATATGTCCTCTGATATGGCAATTATAGCATCTTCTCGTTTCATAATTCCAATTCTGGCAGTTAACAGCAATGTGTCCTCTAACACCACAGGTGTAGCACACTCTGTTATCATACCATCCACTTCTGTCAGTCCAAACCTTCAGATCATAACATTGTTTGGCTTGGTTATAATCATTTCTCCTCTTCAATGCTGGATTTGTCTTTTGAGCACTGTGGTCAAACCTACACCACTTATTACCAACATTTTGTGAGTTTTCATTTTTAACTTTTTGTGATTTTTGATAATGATTGGATGATTTATCTGATGAGCTTTTAATTTCAATTTTAGAATTTTTCAAATTTCTGTCTTTTTGTTTCTGTTCTGCATTCTTCTTAGCAGGTTTTTGTTTAGAACATTCACCTGTTTCAGTAGATTGCAGAACAGTATTTTGAAATTTTTCTTGTAAATCTAAAACTATTTTTCTATTCCTTTCTTTTTCATCATCAGATATTTCATCACAATCTTCAATTTTGACATTTTCAATTTTGAAATTGATTGGTTTTGAACAAACATGTGATGTAGAAGTCACAAAACCTGTCAATTTCACTTCAAGCTCTTTGATTTTTATCCGAGCTTTTTCAGCTTCTTTTTCAAGCTGAATAATTTTAGCAAGATGAGAATTGATTTCAATTTGTTTTTCAAGATTACTTTTACCAAAAACATCTCTCTCATCTTCTAAAATCTTTAACTGACTTTTGAAATCATTTTCAAATTTTAATTTTTCATTTTCAAACTCTTTTTCTTTTTCTTTCAAAATCTTGTTTTCTGATGTCAAACTATTCAAATCACTAAGCAGTTTGACATTTTCAGACTTCAAATTTTCACAAATTCCCTGCAACATAAGAATCTGGTTATCATCAGTTTGCTTCTCATCTCTCAACTTCTCAACTTCTGATGTCAAACTTTCTGCATCACTCAAAAGTTTGTCATTTTTAGCCTTAAAGTTGTCACATTTAGAGCACACTGATTCTGAACTTGAAGATCCAAGCTTCAAAGATTCTTTGTTCTTTGGAATATCCTTTGTTTCCATCTTATATGTTCCTGCACAAAAGAGTTTAATGAAATCAAAAGGATTCATACTTTCATCAATATAACATTTCCTTTTAATATCATATTTCAGAATACTCTTTGTTTCAAGACACACACGAATTCTATTATCAATTTCAGTAATAACATCTAATTCCAATTTTTGTAAATTCTTTTCCATTTCGGTCAAAATTTCCTTCTTTTTCCTATTTTCATTACGAAACTCTCCATTAACCTCATTAAAGAACTGTGTTGGATAAAGTTCTTGAAAAAAATCTTCCCTTTTTAGTTCAACCAAAAATTTATCCCATTTAGCAGGTAATGCATTTGCCAATTTCGATATCTGTTCATCATTTGATATTCTAATATTCTTGTTTCTCAAACTGTCTATTAAATTTTTAAACCGTATTTCCAACTCATCCAACGTTTCATCCTTTCGACACATGAAATATTCAAATCTTTCAACCAAAACCTCCTTTTTCTCAGAAGAAGAACAACAAGTCCAATTGTTCATTCTTTCAAATTTAATGTTTTCCAGTTCATCAAACATTTTGAATACTTGGTATTTGTGCTGTGTATATCACCTCGAATCACCTGCAAACAAACAAACAAACAATCAGTATACACAATAATATCCTGAAATAAATTGATACACTGTTTTCGTGAAATAATCCGACACAAAATTCCACTTTTCAAGCGAAATAAGAACTTCAATCAAAATCACTTGTTGAACAGTTGAAGCGAAATCAACTGTTTGCCTCTTGAAGCGAAATCAACTATTGATCTCTTGAAGCGAAATCAACTGTTGACTACTTGAAGCGAAATCATTACTATTCTGTTCAAGCGAAACTTTCAAGTAACCACTTTCTGAAGCGAAATACTGAAGCGAAATCCTTCAAGCGAAAACAACTATTTCGCTTCAGATGAACTCAAGCGAAATCCAAGAACATAACACTATTTCGCTTCAGAGTTTCAAGCGAAATAGTCCAAACAGTCTACTTTGAAGCGAAATCAATTAAATCCACGAACTCTCTCAAGCGAAATCAAGTTTCTGTCCAATTTTTGTCATTTTTACTTTGAATTTCGGTCTCAAACTTTCAAGGCTTTGTTAAACTGTTGTTATGCATGTACGGTGAGAAGTTCAATCCATTTTGACCATAAAATCTCGTTCAGTTTGATAAAGAAGGTGTAGAAGTCAGAATCTAATTGCAATCGAGCTAAACTCTTCCTCCTGAGCTCTGATACCACTTGTTAGATCGTTGTTTGACCCGACTGAGTCGTTCAGAAGAGTTTTACATCCAGTTTAAAGGCGGAATCAGTAAACCGGACACGAAAACAGCTTGTAATCTTTAATCTGTTACTTGTATTGATAATAACAATGTTTACAACCTGACAGAAAACCGGCAGCACTTCGTTACACTTTCGGAAGTTGCGTACCAAATGAATAACAAGTGCACCTATATATAGATGTGATGATTTCGCTTGAACGTAACTAGATCTGGTTCAAGCGAAATCTAATGTGTGTGATTTCGCTTGAACTTGTAAATCTAATGTGTGTGATTTCGCTTGAACTTGTCACCAGTTAACTTCAAGCGAAATCTTCATCTAAACCTCAATTTACAATTTCTCAAACCTTGTGCACTGATAATCCTATCCTAATACGTAATACAAGACGAAGTCAATAGACATAGTGCACTAACAATACAGGTATCAACCAAGCTATGGCCAGAGAGTTACAGAAACTTAAGGATATGATATCCAGCGTTCCAGGAGTGGTTAAGCCCATTTCTGAAATTCCAAATGGGAGTCACAAGATATCTCATTTTGCACCACCTATTTGTGATGCAGAGATACCAAAGAGGTTTCAAATACCAACTATGAAGCTATACGACGGCTCGACCGATCCTGAAGAGCATGTAGCTCAGTATAGAGAAAGGATGGAGATTAATGCAATTCCTGAGAGGTTAAAAGAAGCATGTCTATGCAAGGGTTTCGGATCCACACAGACAAGATCAGCTCTTAAATGGCTGCTAAGTCTTCCCCTTACTCTATTACTTCATTTACTAATCTAGTTAACTTGTTTAATAGACAATTCTCATGTAGTAGAAAATTTGAACGTTTAACTAGTGATCTATATAGGGTAACACAGGGTCAAAACGAATCACTTAGGGATTATATCACTAAATTCAATAGAGAATCCTTGGAGATTCCTAATTTGGATATTGCTACGGCTGTAGAAGCCTTCAAAATGGGTTTACTTTAGGATTCATTGTTCTATGATGATCTTGTCATGACCCCTTGCAGGAATCTTGATGAAGTAAGAACCAGGGCCCTTAGATTCATCCGACTAGAGGATGATAAAAGGATCCAAGAAAGACTGGCAGGATCCTCAAAGCACGAAAAACAAGGATTCTACTTCAGGAGCAACAAGTCTAAATCATACAACAAGTCTGATAACCAGAACGTGCATGCAGTGGAACAGGAAGAGGATGATGAGGATTACCCACCCATTTCTAAATATTGATTTTCTGTTGACAACAATGAACTAATCCTTCCGATGCAGAACCTAGGTGAAAAAGCAAGATGGCCTAGAAAGAGTGATAAGGCAGCTGCAACAAAAGACAAATCCAAATGGTGTGCATATCATGAAGATTTCGGTCATCTCACTGAAGAATGCATTGCACTCAGAAAAGAGATTGGCAACCTGTTAAGCAAAGGACATTTGAGGGAGCTGTTGGGAAGGAAAAAGTCAAGGATCTAGGATCCTGACAAAGTTCCGGACAGAGCTCCTGCTCCCCCAGCAGATGCACAGATTATCAACTTCATATCTGGAGGATCAGACACATGTGGCACTTCCTTTTCAGCAGCCATGAGGCATACCAAAGAAACGAAGATGGACAATGGGGACAGACCCGTCCGTACCTCGATCCTTACACAGGAGAAAGTTATATCCTTTGATGAGGATGATCAAGTGCATATTCAGGATCCTCATCATGATGGTCTTGTTATTACTTTGTTTATATCTAACCATTTTGTTCGCAGGATTCTCATAGATGGAGGAAGCTCAATGAACATCATTCAACTTGATGTCCTCAAGAAGATGAACATCCCTGAATCAGAAATTATCCCAAGATCATCAATTCTTGTGGGATTTAGTGGAGAAACCAAGAACACATTGGGGGACATTAAACTTCCCATTTATATAGAGGGAATTAATACTTTTAAAAAATTTTGTGTTATAGATTGCTTATCCTGTTGCAATGTTATCCTTGGCAAGCCATGGATACATGACATGAAAGCGGTCCCATCTACATACCATCAATGTGTAAAACTCCCTACTCTATGGGGTGTGGTAAAGATTGAAAGTGACCAACAAGAAACCAAGAATTGCTACACTTCATCAATGAAGCCAGCCTCAAGACCCAGG
>JARYGA010044287.1:0-39634 GCA_030545235.1 Helianthus tuberosus | reverse complement strand
CGTTGGAACTCGCGCCGTGGCCCAAAGTTCATTTGGGAACGGGAAGACCAAATGTTGCTTAGGTATCCCCAGTTGTTTGCAAACAATACTTCCAGCACTGAGGCTACAGCTAAAATTTGGGATGAAATTCCAAACTAACAGGGGGATGATGTGACACCTCGCGAAAACATTTCATCACACTAGTTTGTCAATGGCTGCGCTCTAACTTTCGAGACAAAAGTTCTTAAAACTTGGGGATGATGTGACACTTCGGGGTTTCCCGAACAACTTTATTGTATGATACAATTATGTGAAGTTATTAAATGAAAATCTTTGACTAATTATTGTGTAATATGTGTATTTTGTGAATTACGTGATAATGTGTAATATAGATACTTAAATAAATATGTGCAATATATGTTTGTATATGAATCGAAACCTTTAGGTTTCGGCTCGAGACCTTCCGTTCCGAGTCCAAGGCTTCTTGGTTTCGATACCTTTCTTTTGACAGGAGCCCACTCGAAAAACCTATCTCAGGATTGTTATATATACCCTATATCAGCCGACATTCCCTCACTTTTGGCAACAATCATTCTCACCAATCCCCAAAACATTCTCTTCCCTCTCTCTCTCTTACTTTCTCTTACTTGAAAACCCTAATCAAGGACAAACACCCTCCTTCTTCTTTGGAAACTGACGTCGGCTTCAAGACAATCAGCATCACCCATTTTTAGAAGCTTCTTTCTTTGATCCTCCTACACACCTTTGCAGTCGAACATTACCCGGTTAGTGTACCAACAATTACTCGATGTTTATGTATAATAAAGGTGTGTCTACTTGTTTGATGATTTTGATGGTTAACAATTCTCTTCTTTTATTGGAATATGCGAACTATTTTGATAGTGATAATGTACATTACGGCTGTTTAATGAAGATGATTCATGGGAAAAGTGATTTCGTTCGGTGAAATGGATAAAATCGCGTAGATAATATGTGTGTCCTGATGATTTATATAAAAATGTGGTTGTGTATGTTCTTGCCTGATTTGAAATAAAATAGTGTTATAATATTTAGGATGAATCTGTTTTGATAAAATATTGAAAACCCTGATGATGAACAATTTGAATAATCTTGAAATATTTGAAATGTTGTGCATTTGATCTGATTTAGGACATTGTACGGAATACAATACATGTTAGTGAATTTTCATTGGTTATTGCTGAAATGGATAAGATTCTAGAAGTTTCCGACAATGGTTACGAGTCGGAATCTCATGGTTGCGACTCGAGACCCTTTTAATCACTACTCGAAACCAGGCATCACACATCAGGGGACTCGAGACCAACTTGGTTATGAGTCGAGACCTTTCTGTTTCCGACTCAAGGCCTGACTCGAAACCATGATCTCGAGTACTGAAATAACAACTCGAGACCTCCCGGTTACAACTCAAAAGCCCGTGGTTGCGACTCGAGACCTCTTGCTTTCGAGTCGACTGATCTGGTCCACTTAGTTATTGGGTTGTTAAGTGTTTGGACAACACAGTTGAATGTTATGATTTGGACCATATGTTACTGTTATTGTATACTGTTCCAATGTTAGGCTAGGCCCAAATGCTTTACATTGAATTATTTGTATACAAACCTAACCTATACCGGTAACCATAATAGGACATGGTTGACCAACAAACTAAACCAAGTAAACTATTTACCGAGCAAACCGAGGTGAGTTCACAATTTTACTAAAAGCATGCGTTCCCGATGGTTGGGAAACAGAACGAACAACGCTATCTCCTTGTGTGGGATACAAACAACTTTTATCCCCTTGTGTGGGACAGTCATTTAATAACTATTTATATTAGATGCAACAAGTGTACTAAACGAAACTCTATCACGAAGTCCCTACTTTCTATACCGATTAGTCGTCGGGGCCTAGCGAACGGGTAATTAGTTGATAGCGCTGTTTAGGTCTCACCAACCTCACACCGTGCCTGGATAGGATCGGTCATGAACTAATAAACTCTGGTAAACCGTCAATGATGATAGACATTGACAAACAGGGCAAATTACGGAAACATACAGTCGCAAAGTATTCGGTATTACGCAGTTTAGTAGCTTACATATGGGGTAGCTCCCCATGGCATGATATAAATGAGTAACTTAACTACTTAAACACGTTTTATGGAATTAAAACTGGACAAACCTGTGAACTCGCCAACTTTATGTTGACACCCTACTGCATGCTTTGCAGTACATAGTGACTTAGGAGCTTCCAGCTTGGGGATGTGTAGTGGATGTCTTAACCCGTGTGTTGGGTTCTTTAATAATTAGGAACTATGAACTTATGTTTGAACCATTTTACTTAGGGGTGCTTAACGGGTCGTGTTCGTGGGTTGGCGGGTTCAACCCGACCCGAACCCGAAAATTTTACACGAACCCGAACCCGACCCGAACCTGAAAATCATATCATACATATGAACCCGAACACGACCCAAAGTTTCATGGGTTGACCCGAACACGACCCGTTTAACCCGAATTTTTTAATTATTTTTTCAGAAATTTATATATTAAAATTACAATTTACTTAAAAACACAAATGTATATAATAATATCATATTTAAATTATAAAATCTATGTTAATTTCTCTTTTTAAGTTATAATCATGGCATAAAATACACACCCCATTTAATTTATAATATAAAATATATTGTAAAAAATATAATATAGTATAAATGTGTTAAACGGGTCAACCCGCCAACCCGACCAGGTTGACCTGAACCCGACCCGTTAACCTAAATGGGTTTGTGGGTTCAACCTGAAACTCACCCGAACCCATTTAGACTAAACCTAAACCCGCGAATTTCGTGTTAGGTTCATGTCGGGTTTTCGGGTCGTGTCAGAAATTCACACCCCAAATTTTACTTATGCTTCCCCTACTTTTTTAAAATGTTGTTTTGAACTTTAAAACTTTGGACTTAAACTTTAATTGTCACTATTTGTATTGGTTTGGTGAAACTACATTTCTATTATTTTAACTGTTCAATATGATTGGTGACTGGATCCTAGTCAGTCACACACCTCGCAGTGGTACTCCGCATGTGGAATTTTGAGGTTGTGACAGAACCTCACCACATTTGAGGTCCAAAGTGGCATAAAAATTCTGTTTTGATTCATCTTTTTATGTCTTGTATATATTGCTTGAAACTTGATGGAATCTTACAGCCACTTTGCTCCCAACTAAGGTCATAGTTGTGGGTTTGTGCTTGGGTGATTTCCACAAGAAACGAGGCTCAAAAACCTCCATAAAAATTATGCCTTAAAGGTCCCAAGTGACCTACAAAGTGATGGAACCATCCAAGCTTTCAACCTTCCATGTTGAAAGACTTGTGTAATTGTGAATGTGTGAACCATGGAAGCTTTGGCTCACCAACTTTGTTCCACTACCTCACTTGTTGATTTATTATATTCATATCACTAAATCTCAAATAATTTCCAACAAAAGGGACAAGGCTACATCACGTGCCCAAACACTCTCCATGTTTGGGATGCATGCATCTAGCTAGCTCACTTGGTTGTTTTTAGATTTAGTAGGTTTTAGTTTTTATTTCTCGTTCATGACCAACCGAAATCATCAACAAAGTTGATGATTTTGTGCTTTGGTGAATCATATAATGAGGTTAAATGGATGGAATTCATCCTACCTCCTTGCATGACCATTCTCATGGTACTTTACTTTACATTCATATACGTTAACTCTTAAATTCCGAATTCAATCCGTTAAACAAGAACCGTAACTCACACACCTTCGATTCCCTCTTAGGGTAAATTCGGTATTCCAAAAACTCAAGACTTGTCAAACTCACTAAGTGGAATTACGTCGCAAACCATGAGTATACATGACCCTCTTTTCGTTTTCACGCTTTTGGGTGCAATATATATAATACCATATTAAAACTCACACAAATACACATATTAAAATACATTATTTATACAAATGAATCCAATATACATGCTTTATATGTTTATACTTTAGGAATACATGCATGCTAGAACCATTCGTGCACTATACTTTGTCATTAACTTCGTACAAGCCTACCTTAATATGTATGTGCTATAGGAGTAGCACACCACCCGTCGATGGGTCTATGTTAAGAAATACAATCATACAAATGGTCTTGTCGATGCGACGACAAGATTACGCTAGTGGAATCTTTGGGTTGACACGTATGTGATGCATGCTAGTTCGTGATATGTTATACCTTAGTATATGTTTTGCCATGGGGATCTCATTAAATTCTTTTATGCATATGCTAGTACAATAAACTTGTATGCTCACCAATGCCTTTGTGTTGACATGTTACTTTAATGTATATTGTAGGTGCATGATGATGATGATGCGTTGAAAAGAAATCTAGTAGGATGGACTAGAAACACAATTAGTTTAAATTTATGTTTTGTTGTTTAATTTTTTATGTTCTAATTGTTGTATTTCCCCTATTGAACAATGTATCCTCTTTAGCTTGAAATGAAAATCGTTACTGTAAATTCTTGTCACAATTAGTCGTTATAAATTCTTGAGCAATCTTGTTTCCGTCTCTCTCCGATGTTTCTGCCATCGATTGGGGTGTTACACAAAGGGTGCAGTTGTCCAAAGATAAGTTGAACATTGTATGTAACTTTGGGCGTACCATGATTCTTCTTGGTATTTAACCATTTCCAAAGATTCGGTGGGGAACTTTTCATTGATGAGATCTTCTCCAGTTAACTCCAAAGCAGGATCTTCTAAGCATGACAATTGCTCGGCGGCGGTATTTTCGGCTCCTTGTTTATCTTTTATTTCAATGTCGAATTCTTGGAGGAGAAAAATCCACCGAATCAAACGTGGTTTGGCATCTTGTTTTTTGAACAGGTATCGAATGGCGGCATGATCCGTATAGACTATTGTTTTAGAAAGAACAAGATAGGAACGAAATTTATCAAAAGGAAATACTATAACTAGTAACTCTTTTTGGTTGTTGTGTAATTTTCTTGAGCATCGTTAAGAGTTTTTCTTGCATTGTATATTGGGTGAAAATGTTTTTCTTTTCGTTGTCTTAGAACGACTCCAACTGCAAAGTTACTTGCATCGCACATGATTTCAAAAGGTAATTTCCAATTGGGTGCTATCATGATTGGTGCATTGACTAACATTTCTTTTAAGGTTAGAAATGCTTTGTTGCGATCCTTGTTAAAGACAAATGGTGTGTCTTTTTCAAGTAATTTTGTTAGAGGTCTAGAGATTTTTGAAAAGTCTTTGATAAATCGCCTATAAAATTCGGCATGTCCAAAGAAACTTCGAATGGCTCGAATAGAGGAAGGTGAAGGTAATCGGTAAATAGTGTCTATTTTGGCCCGATCCACTTCCATTCCTTCGCTTGAGTTTTTATGACCGAGTACTATTCCCTTCGTTACCACGAAATGGGCATTTTTCCTAATTAAGGGCGACGTTAGTTTCCTCACATCGGGATAGCATTCGTTCAAGGTCATCGAGGCACTGGTCATATGTATCTCCAAAGATAGAAAAATCATCCATAAAAACTTCCATAATTTTTTCTATCATATAGTGGAAGATGACCACTATGCAACGTTGAAACGTAGCGAGGGCATTGCATAGACCAAAAGGCATGTGTCGATAAGCAAAAGTTCCAAAGGGACATGTAAAAGTTGTTTTTTCTTGGTCCTCCGGTGCTATTGGAATTTGAAAATAACCGGAGAAACCATCGAGAAAACAATAGAATTTATGTCTGGAAAGTCTTTCTAACATTTGGTCAATGAAGGGTAAAGGAAAGTGGTCTTTCCTTGTTGCTTCATTTAACTTACGATAGTCGAAACAAACCCTCCATCTGGTGACGGTTCTCGTTGCTATTAGTTCATTTTTATCATTTGTTATTACCGTCATACCTCCTTACTTTGGAACTACTTGAACGGGACTTGCCCATGGACTATCAGAAAAGGGGTAGATAAGTCCGGTGTCTAGTAGCTTGATGACTTCATTTTTAATCACTTCTTGTACGTTTAGATTTACCATACGTTGTGGTTGTATTACCGTTTTATAGTTATCTTCCATCAAAATTTTGTGGGTGCACATGGATTGCCTTTCATATCCATGAGCCTCCACGCGATTGCATTATTAGTTTTTTCTCAAAAGCTTTATTAATTTTTCTTTTTCAAAAAGTGTTAGTTTAGAAGAAATGATGACGGGGAGCTTACCATGTTCGTCTAAAAAGGAGTATTCTAGACCTTTAGGTTGTTTCTTGAGTTCAAGTGGCGGTGGGTCTTCGAGAGACCTCTTATTTTCTTCTTTATTAAGGTCGATGGCCGAAAAGATTTGTTCTATGGCGACTTCCTCTTCGATGAATTCTATTCTTCTGTATCGGGTGGTTCTGCTTCATCTTCAAATAGGGGGTCGTCATCATGAATTGGATATTTCATTGATTGGTCAAGATTGGCGTACCTTTTGTCGGCCCCTAATTGAAGTGGGAGGTTTTTTTCTTTCGTTGGGGCAAGGCTTGATGGGATTTTAGAAATGGTTGTTTACGTGTGTGCGGTTGTATATATTTTTTGGTTATTTTTAGCTCTATTTACAGCCTGATTTCAAGTTTTAAATTTATAAAACACGATATTCTACTATCACTCTACACACACGCTAGGGCAAGTATACCCATCGCGGACGTAGTATAGTGATGGCAAGATACCGAGGTCGTCAGGGACACAAGAGCTTTTAGTACCGGCTTATCGTTAACGTCTAATCGAACCAACTTTTGAGAAAAGATTTTTAAGATAATAAAAAGAAAAAAAACAGAAAACAAAAATAAAATAAAAATGATAGACAAGAAAGAATCACTTGGATCCAACTTATCTTTCATGTACCCTTTTGATGATTTCCGCACTTTGGGCATTTTAAGAGATTACATCAAATACCCCCACACTTGAATCTTTGCTTGTCCTCAAGCAAAACTCTATTACGTGGCATACACACCCAAACGGAATAGGTAGAAGAGAAGGTTTTTTGGGTCCCATCTTTAGAGTGTCGGGTATCCAAATCCAAAATTTATTTTGTTTTTATTTTATTTACAATCCTATTCGTCATGATTTCTTTAAAACTTAATTTATGAAAACTTATTTACTTAAGGCATAATATGCCTTTATAATATTCCATTTAGTTATATACAAATTTACACACCTCACAAGTATTCACTCAACACTCGGCCAATACTAAGTGCAACGCCCGTGCCCGAATTGGGACTTACTCCTACCATAGTCTTGACAATCAATCAAACCTCCTCCTTTTAACGTTAAATCCTTATAAGTATCAAGAGAAATTTAAAGGGTAGGTGGTGGTTCGGGTTTGGTAAGTTTTATTCGAGAAAGGGGGTAAAAACGTAAACTATAGGTTCTTTCTATTGCTTTTTGGCTTAGCAAAAAAAATACTTTGGCAAATTTTTAATTTTTTTTGGGTTGCCAAGATTGAAATTGAGCCATAGTCATAATTTCATAACCGATAATTTTACAAAAGTGAAGGATGAAAAATGAAAATGGTAGTTTTTGTGGGTTTGAAATAAAAAAAAATTTAAGGCTCAAAAGTTTAACTAAGGGGGGTGTTTTTGTGTAAAGCAAAGCAAATAAAGGTTTTGTTTGAAAAATGGGTTTGTCCTATTGCCTCTATCATTTACTTACTTGGATTTTTGTCGGTAAGGATTTGGAACGTATCGGGTTGTCAAGTTCTAGATTCGTAAGAACCAAATGGGCTATTCACACAAGAAATGAAAATTGATCAATTAGTAAAGATGTATATTTTTATGCTAGGTAATGGCTCAAAACTCACTTTTGTGGGAGAAAGGGTCATAGTGTAAAAATGTATATATAATCAAATTTTACAAAGATTTATCATGCCCGTTTTTGTAATTTTTCTAAATTGGTTCTTTTTATCACGACGCTATCGGTTGTAAATTTGTAAAAACATAATTTTTAGAACTTGTTTACCCAACTAAACTTAAGATAAGTGAAAAAATAAAAAGAATTTTTTTTGAAAAAGTTTGGGGTGTTTAGCGGTTCCAATGTGAGTTTTGTGTAAGGCTTGGTTTAGGACAAACGATTCAAGGGTTTTTATTATCCTCCCCCCATACTTAAATTACACATTGTCCCCAATGTGTCCCAAAAAGGATTTATTTTGGAAAAATGTGTAGAAAGTATGAAAATAACAACAATTTTTGGTTACTGGCACTTGCAGCACGTGCCCGTGCTATGGGGACACGGCCCCGTGCCAAAGTGCCAGTAACAAATGAAATTAGAAGACTTACAGTGGGGTGGCCATGGGGGCGTGCTGGGTGAGCACGGCCCGTGCCACCTTCTGGACAAGAATATATGAAAACAGCAAGACAGGCACGGGGGCGTGCTGAGTGAACACGGCCCCGTGCTGCAGCCACTGTTTTGCAGAAAATGAGTCGGGAGGCTTCTGTTTTACGTGCATGGGTTCCATTTCATCATCCAATTTCCTTTGTTGAGTGTGTCTTATTCCTACAAAGCTAAATACTCCAAAGAAAACTTTAAACTAGATATTAAACTAAAATTAAACTAATTTAAACTAAGATTAAACTACTAAACTAATGGATAGTCCATGGAATGCCTCCATGGTACGCCACGTTTATAAGAGTCATTGGCTAGACCCAAAGTCGGTCAAATGTTACCCGCGCGGGATGACTCACATCCCGAGTTGTAGCGTTGCAATGCATCATTTAATCTTGAGTCAATTGCGTTGAGATATTTGACCGGATCATCCTCTGCCCGTTGCCCAACTTCAAACTTGATCTCTTCCTCACCAACCCTCAATGTTAGTTATCTTTCGCTTATATCGACCATAGCTCGTGTAGTGGCAAGGAAAGGTCGTCCTAGTATGAGCGGAATTTCGGTGTCTTCTTCCATGTCTAGAATAACAAAGTCGGCAGGAAAAACAAATTCTCCTACCTTTATCAATAAGTTTTCTATGACACCTTGAGGGTATTTTACCGACCGGTCCACAAGTTGAATGCTCATTTTCATAGGATTTGGTTTTCCCAATCCTAGTCGGTTGAACATAGAGGCCGACATTAAATTAATGCTAGCCCTTAAGTAGGCTAATGCATTGCTTATTGGTGATCCACCAATAGAGCAAGGAATGGTGAAGTTTCCGGGATCAATCTTCTTTTGGGGGAGCTTGTTGAGGAGTGTCTCCGAGCATTCTTCACTAAGGGTGACTTGTTGGATGGTTTCAATTTTACTTTTGTGAGTGAGGAAGTCTCTCATAAACTTAGAATATTTTGTCATTTGTGTGAGGACCTCTACAAAAGGAAGATTGATGTGTAGTTGTTTAAGCAAGCTCACAAACTTAGTAAATTGTTTGTCGGTCTTTTGCCGAAGTAAATAAGCGGGATAAGGGACCGGAGGTGGTTTGGTTATGTCGGTGTTGGTGTTTTGGGGTTGAGTGTTTCCTTAGTTATTGTTGGTGGGTGTTTCAGCTTGGATTGGGTTGCTTTATTATGGGGTTTGCTCACTTTCGGGTCCTACCTTCCGGCTCCTTAGATTAATTACGTTTACTTGGGCTTTTGGGTTTGTTTCGGTATTACTTGGTAAGGCTCCTTGTGGTCTTTTGGCAAAATGTTGGGCTATTTGACTAAATCATTTTTCGAGATTTTGAATACTAGCCCGTTGGTTTCTTATTTTTGTTTCGGTTTGTGAGAACCTTTCCAAGTACCTTTTATCAGATTAGGAGAAGAGGCGAGTGATAATATCCTCAAGCGTTTCTCTTCCTCCTTGTTGTGATTGAAAACTTTGTTGCCCATTTTGTGTTTGTTGAAAGTTAGATCGTTGATTTTGATTTTGTTGGTTATTACCCCCCGATTCCCTCCAACCAAAGTTGGAATGATTATGCCACTCAGGAGTGAAAGTGTTACTTTGGACTCCCGGTGGTCGTGGCCGGTTATTTAGGTAATTTACCACTTCTGTTTGATTTTCTAGATCTTTCATACAACTCCAGTTTTCATGTGGGCAACCGCACCCTTCGCAAGCCATAACCGAAGCCGTTTTGTTTAATTCAAATTTCTTTATTTTATTGGTTAAGGCTTTGATTTGGGCTTGCAAGGAAGTGGACTCAACCACTTTGTGGGCGCCCAGGGCTATAGACTTTGAGCCCCCAGGAGTGTGCCATTGAAAACTGTTTGAGCAAAGTCTTCAATTTGATTATAAATTTCCTCGGGTCGCCGATTCCCAAGGAGTCCCCCGGAGCCGGAATCAAGGATTTGCCTTGTGTGCGGCAAGAGTCTGTTGTAGAAGGTGGACACTTGTTGCCATCGTTCAAGACCGTGATGCAGGCATTTCCTTAGTAGCTCCTTGAACCTATCCCATGTCTCATACAAGGATTCCCTGTCATCTTGAGAGTAGGTGTTGATCTCGCTCATGAGTTTGGCGGTTTTAGCGGGTGGGAAATATTTGTAGATAAATTTTTGGGCAAGTTCATCCCAAGTGTGTACGGACCCACTTAGGAGGGTGTTTAACCAAGCTTTCACTCAGTCTTTGAGGGAAAAAGGGAACATACGGAGTCTAACGGCATTGCTAGAGGCCCCGTACACATATTTCCAAGAAGTTGGTAATATGTAGATGGGGATCTTCATCAGCTAGGCCGTGGAAAGTTGCAGAATTTTGGATCATTTGGATAAGGTGTGGTCGAAGCTCAAAGTTATAGCATCAACGTTAGGAGGGTTAATAGCGGCTCTAAGATTACCGACCATAGGCCGTAGGTAATCCATGAGAGTGCGTTGATCCGCCATAAGGGGGTTTTGGATCGAGGCTTTTTGTTGGTTTTGGCTTTAAGGCGTTTTCTTAAAAAGCGCTCGAGTTCGTCAAGCGGTACTTTTATGTCTTTATCGGAGGTGGATGTCATGCAACAAACTATATTCCTGCGAAGAATACAGAATTCTGTGATTTTCTACAAACAAAAACAAAAAGAAAACTTGATCAGAAGGGTAGCACGGACCCGTACTGTGGCTGGCACAGCCTGTGTTGTCTAGGAAAAACTTTCTGTTTTCAGGTTCCCAGTATGAGAAATTCAGCATGGCCCCATGTCCAGATTTCCAGTAACAAGAAAATAGGCTTTCCTAGATACTGCAGATTTAACACGGCCCGTGCTGATCCCACACGGCCCCGTGTTAAATCTGCAGAAAGCAGTTTTTTAGGGGAAAAGAAGGAAAAATAAAAAGGAAGATAAAAGGAAATATTAGGCCATCAATTTTAAGCTTTCCTGAAATTCTTATGTCCTCGGCAACGACGCCAAAAACTTGACGTGCGTACGGTTTTATATATTTTTTGGTTATTTTTAGCTCTTTTCGCTCGCCGATTCCAAGTTTTAAATTTATAAAACACGATATTCTACTATCACTCTACACACACGCTAGGGCAAATATACCTATCGGGGATGTAGTATAGTGATGGCAAGATACCGAGGTCGTCCAAGGACACAAGAGCTTTTAGTACCGGCTTATCGTTAACGTCTAATCGAACCAACTTTTGAGAAAAGATTTTCAAGCTAATAAAAAGATAAAAACAGAAAATAAAAATAAAATAAAAATGATAGGCAAGAAAGAATCACTTGGATCCAACTTATCTTTCATGTACCGTTTTGATGATTTCCGCACTTTGGGCATTTTAAGAGATTATCTTAGTTATAGTAGTAGGGCCTTCTTCCAAGGCGACGTTACTCTCAACCTAGTGGTTTGATTCAGCAAGGATACAATCCCACTAAGTCGGATTATTGAAAGATAATTAAGTAAGTTATTAATGCAAAATGTCGTGGACCCCTCTTCCGAGGCGGCGATCACACTCAACCCGTTGGTCTGAGTCAGCAGGGATACAGTCCCCGCGGGGTTGGTTTAATATTTTAATAAAAGTTTAAAAATAAGGGATTCAAGCTTTTTGCACCTCTCCCGTGGTGGGTAATGCCCGCTCCGACTCGTGAGGTGTTACTGGGCTTGAACCAGGTTCTCACAGGATCTATACATTGAACGAGACATAGAATTACCAAACCACCCTTCTAACCCCCTTCCAGGCAATTAACATGCTTTATATAGACCGTAAAGACATGAATATATTGAATCAACGAACATATGAAAAATGATTGAGTAAATTCGCCTTCAATATAAAAAAAACTATTTATTAACGTCACTAATACATACCTAATTAAAAAGTAGCCAAAGATTGGAAATCATAAAAGAAATACATAAAAGAAAATTCTTCGCCAAGTGATGTAAGAATTAAGCCAAGCATTGCCTTTGTTTGACAAAGATTCTTACGATCAATCTTGGATCCCGAGATTACACACACACTCTAAAGATGGAAAATGGATGATGGTGGTGGATGATGGTGTTGCAATGGTGGTGGAGTGGTGGCAAGTGAGAGAGAAGTGGTTTGCCAAGGGATGAGTTGAAGTGGAATCAAGCACTCCCATTTATAGCTGTAAATAGAGGCTTCAGCACGGCCCCGTGCTCATCTCTCTCTCATCCTCATTAACTGCTTGTCAGATGTTGTACTAACACGGCCCCGTGTGTCAACGGCACGGCCCATGGCCAAAGTACTTGTTGTACTATTGTAGATTCTGTAAATCTTTGAGTTGACCACGCCCTGTGTTGGCTTAGCACGGCTCCAAGTTGGCTGCCATTTTTGTCTTTTGCGGTTGTCTTTTTCTTTTGAACAGTATCCATCTTCGGACACGGCCTGTGTCAGGTGACCACTGTAACATCCGTCAAACTGGATTCCCGAAATCCGACCCGTTTTTGAAATTCGAATCCTAACCTTGAACCAACGGAAATTTTCCATGAATTAATTAACCTCCGAAAGATTTTTTTATATGGTTAATTAGCTGTGTAATTAATTATTTATTTTTGTAAAAAAAATAATAATCAATATGTAATTAAGTAATTTAATTTAATTAATTTAAGGGTTATTTAGAAAACCTAGTTAGTTCTAGGAAATCAAACCTAAACCAAGTTCACTATTTAATTAACTCCTTAAAAGTTGAGGGACTATGTGTGTATATAATTGAATGTATAAAAAAAAGTAAACCCTAACTTCTTTCATCACCCGCTCGCACGTACCGATTCCCTCCCAAATACCCTCAACATTGTCTTCTGCCATTAAAGAAATCACTGATGAAATGAGTTCCAGCAAACACAACACTCACCTCCACCTCCCATCTTCCTCTCGATCATCTCCTGCAAAACCAAGGAGGCTGCCGGCACCGGTTAACCGGCCGGCGATGTTTGTTTCCAGCCGACAACCCCCAAATCGCACCCACACCTTCCTCGTTCCCTCCCTTTCTGACGGCGCCCAACAACGGTGCACCTCCCTCTTTCTCGACGCTACGGTAATCACCGGCTCCCTTGTGGTTTGTTGGTTTCCAAGCTTCAATTTGAGTTAACTGATCACAAGTTCGAGGTTGGTGGCGGTGCGTGGAATGGTGGCGGTGGCGGAGACGGCCGGCGATGCCGGGGGATGAGGTGGTTTCAGGTGGTCCGACTGTCACACCCCCAAATCCACATGCGGAGTATCACCGCTTGGAGGCATGACTGACCAGGATCCAGCCACCAATCATATTGAACTATGCATTTAAGTAAATAATACCAATCCAATATAATTGGTGTTTAAAAGAAACCAAACATGTTTAAGTAATTAGCGGAAGCATAGTAATGTTTAAATAACCAAAAACATAGTTTAAAGTTCAAAATGTTAAATACGGGACATAACAATCCATATCCCACAACGACCTCCCCCTCGTGCAACCTCCATAAGCATCTAACGACCTGCAAGGCATGTAACAACAAATCAACAACAAAGTTGAGCGAGTTCACAGTTGGTTTGTTTAGTTGTACCAGTTTGTTTTGAAAACCACAAGTTGTTTCGTAAACCACGAGTTAACCAGTTTCAATTATTTCCCAAACCGTATCCATAATCAGTGGGGGCTTCCCCATGTGAACCACTAGACCGTTACCATATCGACAACTGACGAACAATAGTTGTGCCCTACGTCAATGTCTATCATCATTGACAGTTTGCCCAGATCCATTAGTACACGCCCGTCCGAACGGCACGGTGTGAGGCTTGTCAACCCTAATAGCGCTATTAACTAATGACCCGCTCTCCATTGGCCCGGCGATTAAGTCGATATAAAAATGAGGGACTTCATGATAGAGTTTTGTCTAGTAAGTTAAGGTTGTTGTCCTACTCAAGGAGGACGAACGTACGTATTCTACCCAAGGAGAATACGCTGGATTAAGATTGGCATCCTACCCATGGATGATGGTCGTACATATCCTACCCAAGGAGGATATGTAGGTTCCGTTTTAAATCCTTTAACCCATTCCCAACCACCGGGAATCCCATGCCTTAGAAAGTGTGTAAACTTACCTCGGTTTGCTCGGTATGCTTAACTACTCGTTCAATTTATTCAATCAAATCCTATTATATCCATACACGCGTGATCAGTTTATGAACGTTTTGTTTTTCACATAATTCACAACCATAGAATGCATGCAAAAATAACGAGCACTGATTAATATAAAGCAGTTATATTACTAAATCAAGCATACACTTCGTTATCTATGTTTTGCATGCTAGCTCATACTTCCTAAGCCACGATAAGCGGTTCATAAACAAACAGTTAATAAGCATTCAAGTCTCATACATATGTCAAATACAATTCTGTTGTGAATCAGACACTAGTCGGCGAAACTCCAGGCGACGAAACACATGGAGTTTCGTCGAGATGTAACATGGCGAAACTCATAGGGTTTCGTCATGAGGCACTGTGGCGAAACCTATAGGGTTTCCTCATACATGATGTTTCGTCACTTCTCCATAATTCGATGCAACAGTTACAGGTTTACATGGTTTCTGTTTCTTATCTTCTTGGAACCCTAATCATTAGCGAAGGTTTCAAAACAATCATCATGGGTCTAATGATCTATTAACAAAATACTTGACCCTAATACCGATTCATTAATATACAACAGAACATCTATCCGTAGCATACTTCCAAGCGGTGAATCATGGATGAATATAATCACAACATTAGACCAACCCAAAAGATTAACAACCAAATAATAAACCCTAACTATAAACAATTTCATCATTACATCATCTCATACAGATCATCAATCCACAATTTACAAGTAGCATACTCATCAAACGATTGGATCACAACATACATACCATCATAACCGTCTATCCATACAACCCTATGTAGAAATCATTAGATAGTAACAATCAAAACACTCAATCATGGCATCATGAAATCAAATATGACAGGAAATTGAATCAGTTAATTAATATCTATGCACTAACCGGTTATAAGACGAACTAGCAAGGATTCAAGAGAGAGATGATGGTGAAAGATAACAGTTTCCGTCGCACAAGGACAGGGAAAGAGACTCTAGGGTTTGGGGTATTTTTACGCAACTGATGAACGGGAAGGTTTTAGTATAAAGAGGAGTTGGGCCGGACCTTACTGGGCCGCGACCCGTTATGGCGAAAGCTCAGTGTTTCGTCGCGTAAAGGGGTGACGAAACCCCAGTTTTGTCGTAATGGCGAAACTCCCTGAGTTTCATCGGGTTTGCTAACGGCGAAACATCATTATTTCAACAAGTATTGTTTTTAACTTACACACCACTCTTAAATTTATAAAAACTGACATATTAACACATTACTCATCTACAGAATAATAACACCATAACACAACATCTCAAGCATATAACAAACGTGTACACTTACAAGGCAAAATAAGTTACGTGAACACAATTACGAACAAATAACGTGTAGAGGAAAGACCTTGAAAACTCAGGTTGTCACATTATCCCCAACTTGAAAGAAATTTCGTCCCGAAATTTAGCACGTGGTTACTGAGTAAGCTAGTTGGGTTGCGTGGTTTCCTGGTTTTCCTGGGGGTGTCACATCATTCCCCTGTTGGTTTGGTATTTCATCCCAAAATTCTGTAGTAGCTTCAGCCTCAGTAGTGGTCGCACTGTTCTCGAATAACTGGGGATACTTGAGTTTCATCTGGTCTTCTCGTTCCCAGGTGTACTCTGGGCCACGACGGGAGTTCCAACGAACACGAAGAAGAGGTATTCTGGTGCGCTTGAGAATCTTAACATCTCGGTCTGTGATCTCCACAGGTTCCTCGACGAATCGCAACTGATCGTCGATAGTGAGCTCCTTCAAAGGAACTATGAGGGTCTCATCTGACAGACATTTCTTCAGATTTGACACGTGGAAAACGTTGTGAACTCCATGGAGTTCTTCACATAGATTCAACTTGTAAGCGACTTTGCCAATTCGCTCAGTGATTTCAAAAGGTCTGACATAACGCGGATTGAGTTTGCCTCGTTTGCCAAAACGAACAACACCCTTCCAAGGTGAAACTTTGAGTAGCACTCGATCCCCAACCTGGAACTCGAGTGGTTTCCTGCGCTTATCAGCGTAGCTTTTCTGACGGTCACGAGCTGCCGCCATTCGTTATCGTATCTGAGCAATCTTCTCAGTTGTGTCTACCACAAGTTCTGGGCCAGTGATTTGGCTGTCGCCAACCTCTGCCCAACAAAGAGGTGATCGGCATTTACGCCCGTACAATGCCTCAAATGGAGCGGCCTGAATACTGGTGTGGTAGCTGTTATTATACGAAAATTCCACTAAAGGTAGATGTCGTTCCCAGCCGTTACCAAAATCAATCACACATGCCCTAAGCATGTCTTCAAGGGTTTGGATGGTGCGCTCAGATTGCCAATCCGTTTGCGGGTGATACGCTGTGCTCATGTCTAAACGTGACCCAAAGGACTTGTGCATTGCCTGCCACAGTTCAGAAGTAAAACGCGCATCGTGATCGAAAATAATAGAGGTTGGCACTCCGTGCCTCGAAACAACTTCCTTAAGATAAACGTCTGCTAGAGTGGAGAACTTATCCGTTTCCTTGATAGCAAAGAAGTGTGCAGACTTTGTGAGTCGATCCACGATCACCCAAATGGTGTCATTCCCGCGTTGAGATCTAGGTAGGCCAGTAACGAAATCCATGGAAATTTGCTCCCACTTCCATGTCGGGATCTCTGGTTATTGGAGTAGGCCTGATGGTTTCTGATATTCAATCTTGACTCTCGCGCAAGTCAAACATTTACTGACGTAAGTTGCTATGTTGGCTTTAATGCTAGGCCACCAGTATGTAGTCTTTAAGCCGTGGTACATCTTATCCGAACCAGGATGTACTGCGTAACGAGACTTATACGCTTCATCCATCACAAGCTCGCGTAAGTTTCCATAAAGTGGGACCCAAATACGCCCATTTACATAGTAGGCGCCGTCTTCTTTTTGTTCTAACCGTTTCCTTGATCCTCGTAGGGACTCCGCCCTGATGTTCTCTGCTTTCAATGCTTCAACCTGAGCATCTCGTATCTGAGTAGGAAGACTAGATTGGATGGTAAGTTGTAACGCTCGCACGCGTTTTGGTGTAGTATCCTTTCGACTGAGGGCATCGGCCACAACATTGGCTTTGCCCGGATGGTACTTGATCGCGCATTCGTAATCATTCAAGAGTTCGACCCAACGACGTTGTCTCATGTTTAACTCCTTTTGGTTGAAGATATGCTCGAGACTCCTTTGATCGGTGTAAATGGTGCACTTGGTACCATACAGGTAATGTCTCAATATCTTAAGTGCGAAAACAACTGCTCCCAACTCCAAGTCGTGTGTAGTGTAGTTCTTCTCGTGATCCTTAAGTTGCCGCGATGCATAAGCAATGACCTTGTCATGTTGCATCAACACGCAACCAAGTCCCTGAATGGACGCGTCGCAATAAACCACAAAATCGTTTGTGCCTTCAGGCAATGAGAGAATCGGTGCGCTACAAAGTCTATCCTTTAAGTGCCGAAATGCAGATTCCTATGCCTCACCCCAACGATAGGTGACACACTTCTGAGTTAGTGAAGTGAGAGGTTGCGCAATCTTGGAGAAATCCTTGATGAACCTTCTGTAATAGCCCGCCAAACCCAAAAATTGGCGGATTTTCGTTGGCGTACGAGGTGCAGGCCAGTTCTTAATCGAGTCGACCTTGGATGGATCAACATGAATCCCATCCTTGTTTACCATATGGCCTAGGAAATGGACTTCACGAAGCCAGAAGTCGCATTTCGACAACTTAGCATAAAGTTGCTCTGTTCGAAGAAGTTCCAAAATAATCCGCAGATGTTGCTCGTGTTCCTCCCGACTCTTAGAGTAGATCAGGATGTTGTCGATGAATACTATAACAAACTTATCCAGGTAAGGCTTGCACACTCTGTTCATAAGATCCATGAAAACCGCAGGTGCATTCGTCAATCCAAAAGGCATAACCAAAAACTCATAATGCCCGTACCGAGTCCTGAATGTTGTCTTAGAGATATCCTCGTCTCGAACTCTCAGTTGATGGTAGCCTGACCTCAGGTCAATCTTTGAGTAGAAACTCAACCCTTGCAACTGGTCGAATAAGTCATCAATGCGTGGAAGAGGATAGCGATTCTTCACAGTCACCTTGTTGAGTTCGCGGTAGTCAATACACATTCTGAAGGTACCGTCTTTCTTCTTCACAAATAACACTGGAGCTCCCCAGGGCGAAGAGCTAGGACGTATGAAACCCTTTTCCAAGGGTTCTTGTAATTGCGTAGAAAGCTCTTCAAGTTCTGATGGAACTAGACAATAAGGTGCTCGAGCTATGGGCGCTGCTCCAGGAGTTAGCTCGATTTGAAATTCAACTTGATGATGAGGCGACAGACCAGGTAGTTCCTCAGGGAACACTTGAGGAAAGTCAGGTACGATCGGAATATCTTCTATCTTCTTCTCTTTCTTTGAGGTGTCAGTGACGAGGGCTAAAATAGCATTGTGGCCCTTTCGGAAACACTTCCGGGCCTTAAGAAAAGAGATGATGCCCACAACAGCACCACTCTTATCGCCATGAATCGTGAGGGGTTCTTCACCAGAACGAGGAATACGGACGATTTTCTCCTTGCAAATAATCTCCGCTTGCTGTTGAGACAGCCAATCCATCCCAATAACGACGTCAAAACTACCCAAAACTATAGGAATGAGGTCGATAGAGAAGGTCTGACCAGCGAGTACGAGATTACAACCCTTAACTATGTGTGTGGCCTCTAAATTTTTACCGTTTGCTAACTCTACGACATGCTTCGTGTTCAAAAGTGTTGGAGTGCGCTTAAGCATATGACTAACCTTTAGGGACACATAACTGGTATCGGCACCCGAATCAAATAAAACAGAAACATAAAAGTCGTCCAGTAGGAACTTACCCATCACGACGTTGGGATCATTCCACCCGTCACCCAGACCAAGCACGAAAACATGTCCCCTGGCACCAATGCCATCATTGTTACCCCCGTTATTGTTCCCGTTCCCCTGATTATTGTTGTTGTTCTAATTCCGGTTCAGCTGGGGGCAGTTCCTCTTGATGTGACCCTCAGCACCACACTGATAGCATCCCCTATTACCCTGTTGTTGCTGCGGCTGATTCTGTGGAGCTGGTGGCTGTTGTTAACGATTCTGATTTGCAGGTCGTGCGCCCCTGCAATCCTTTGCTTCATGACCAAACTTGTTACACCTCAGACAACGACCCTTGTTGCACTGCCCACTATGGTGCTTGTTGCATCGGTTGCACTTGGGGTGGTTTCCCCTGTATCCACCCTGCCCCTGACTACCAGAGGGTTGCTGACCAGGACTCTGGTAGTCATCAGTCTTTCGCTGCTGAGGCTGAGACTAAATGGAAGTAGATCCCTTGCTTGAGTTCCATCCCACTTGCGCTTGTTGTCACTAGGAGCATCAGAAGTAGTAGTAGTAGTTGCACCAACACGTTTAGGCAGTTTGTTCTGCTCCACTTAGGGCTGGCATATCGTGTATACCCGTACACGATAAGATACGACACGATAAGACACGATACACGAAATCCCATACACGAACACGACACGATAACTTATCGTGTCCTTTTTTTCAAACACGAACACGACACGAAAATAAGAAAATTACATGTTAATACCTGTTAACGAACACTAGAATAATCATGTATTAAGGGGTATCTAACTATCTAACAGGTATTAACATGTATTAACGGGTATCTAAAGGGTAAACAAGTATCTTAACGGGTATCTAACAGGTAAACAGGTATCTTACCCATTCGATGTTAAGTGTTAACATGTACTAACTCTATACACGAACAAACACGATAAGACACGAAAACACGAAACGCTATACACGAACACGACACGAAAATTAACAGGTTGTTTCGTGTCTACCTGTTTAGTACACGATACCTGTTAAGGTCATACACGATACCTGTTAAGGTCGTGTAGGTTCGTGTCGTGTATTCGTGTATCGTGTAAAATTGCCAGCCCTAGCTCCACTGCTTGATCAGTGAGACGATGAGCTAATCGTATAACTTGCTGAATGGTACCAAGGTTGGCTGCGGTCACATGACTCTGAATTTCGGGCACTAAACCCTTGAGATACAGCTCAATACGCTTGATGGGAGGATCTACCATAGTAGGACATAGGATAGCCATCTTGTTTGATCTCTTCGTGTACGCTTCAATTTCCGACCCCGTCATCTTTAAGTTGAAGAACTCTACCTCCAGCTTGTGGATGTCATCACGATTACAGTACTCTTCCTTGATCAATTCCTTGAAATCGTTCCATGGGGTGGCATTAGCAGCAACCAACCCCAACATTTGTATCTGAGCGTTCCACCACGTGAGCGCTACACCTTCAAGAGTACCAGTAGCATACTTCACCCTACGAGCCTCAGGGCATTCACACATCTCAAAAACAGATTTGAGCTTCTCGAACCAGTGGAGGAGGCCTACAGCTCCTTCTGTGCCGTTGAAAGTAGTATGTCGGCAGTCCATGAAAGTTTTGAAAGTACAAACAGGAGGCTGCGCATGTTGACCTGTCGTGCGAGTAAGAAGAGACAAGGTTAAGCACAAGTGTTGGTTTACGAGAGTAGGATCTAAAGATCCTAGAATAAGTTGCAATGGCAGGTTATACCTCCTGCCTGAGCGGCTGCGAGTGCTGCAGTAACTTGTTAATTGATCAAAGCCGTTAGCTGGGCTTGGGTTAGGTTGATTCGTCCACTCATGATCTTCATATCAAAGGAAACATGAGTGAGAAAGGTGTCGCGAAAGTGCGATGACAGAAGAGAGTAAGCATACATGTGTTTTAAACAATCGTTGCTACATTAATCTAAGCACACCATGAGCAATGTACTATGTAACTAACAGGTAGGTAATATAACATAAACCATATCACCTAGAATGTTGAGTCTTGCACGTGAAGCGAAGCGTCGTTGTGGATCGTTGAGCACTGTACAGGTTATAGTCTGGTTTTGTCAAAAAGCTTTTCCCTTTTTAAAACCAAGTTCACTATAACCTGGCTCTGATACCAAAATGTCACACCTCCAAATCCACATGCGGAGTATCACCGCTTGGAGGCGTGACTGACCAGTATCTAGCCACCAATCATATTGAACTATGCAATTAAGTAAATAATACCAACCCAATATAATTGGTGTTTAAAAGAAACCAAACATGTTTAAGTAATCAGCGGAAACATAGTAATGTTTAAATAACCAAAAACATAGTTTAAAGTTCAAATGTTAAATACGGGACATAACAATCCATATCCCACAACGACCTCCCCCTCGTGCAAGCTCCATAAGCATCAAACGACCTGCAAGGCATGTAACAACAAATCAACAACAAAGTTGAGCGAGTTCACAGTTGGTTTGTTTAGTTGTACCAGTTTGTTTTGAAAACCACAAGTTGTTTCGTAAACCACGAGTTAACCAGTTTCAATTATTTCCCAAACCGTATCCATAATCAGTGGGGGCTTCCCCATGTGAACCACTAGACCGTTACCATATCGACAACTGACGAACAATAGTTGTGCCCTACATCAATGTCTATCATCATTGACAGTTTGCCCAGATCCATTAGTGTGACAACCCTCACTAAACCAGGTATCCGTACGACTTAATTAATAATTAATTACTGCTTAATTACTGTGCTTGCTTGAACTTGTGGATAAACTGCTACTTGAATACTGATACATGTACTTACTTGCATCATACTTTACTTGCTGTCACTCCATGTTTTGCTTACAGCACCTTTGTGACAACCTTGATGCACCAAAAGCACAGTAGCACAATGAACGGATAACCTATTAAACGTGCTGTCATAACTAGCACCAGGCAGGTACTGCCTCTAAGGCCTATAAGAGCCTGAGATAGTTTGCTACACTAGTGGTGAGTGTAGGGATATAAGGGTTGTAGAACTGCGTCACTAGGAATAAATTACAGTGACCGGATGTGCCTAAAACGTACTCTAAGTACAAAATTCAGCATTTGGCTAACTAATAAAGTGCCAAAACATGAGGAAAATATTCCCGACACTTTGGAGGAATAAGTTGTGTCACTAAAAATAATAATAACGACACTTTAAAGCTTTGTTAAGCACTTTAACGGATCTCTACCCAACCGAACAACCGGACTTTACCCGGAACATAAAAATATTGTCATCAACACTGTTTTTCTTTTTTCTGAGCCAATTAGGGTCCCTGAATACCCTAAAACCCGTCACAACTTACTACACACTAGTAACCGAGTTAACCTCCACACTTAACTAACTAATACTTAATGTTTGGTTGAAATCGAACTAGTACCCCCCCATCCAACGAATTCGGTCCCCAAGGGGGAACCCCCTTGTACTTTTGTGATTATTTAATTCATTAGTGTCTAATATCTAATAGACACATAAACCATTGGTTAAAGACCATATGAAATGTCTATAAGATCAACACTTAGCACACTAATCATTTCCATCTCAACACATCACAACACAACTCTCTCTCTCTCTCAAGAAGCTCTCGGCCGAACCCCCTTCAACATCCATCAATTTTTCGATTTTTGTTCAAGCTATTCCAAGATCACACAAGTGTTAAGGATCACCTACAAGGAAGCTTGGTGCAATCGGAAGGCGAATGACCTCACTCTATTGCTTTTATCCACTCATTTTGCGTCTAGATTCTTCCCTAGCCTCGAGCTAGTGGTAAGTTGCTTGAATCACACTCTCGAACTATTTTGAAGTGGTTAAAATGTTATGTAACGGCTAAAACTCGTAAACATACGGGTTGATACATAAAAGTCTACTAAAAATGCTAGTAATGGTGGTCAAAAGCTTGAAGGTTGTGTAAATCTTGTAGTATTTGATTTGTGTGGTTATTTAGTCCCGATCTATGTTGTGGTAGCTCGGATCATCGTTTAACCCGGATTGGTCATGATCATGGATTATGATATAAAGCTTGTTTAAGTGTAACAAGGGTTAAGTGATGAAACTCTACCACACATCAAACTTGAACTTGTGTAAAAATGATTTTACTTACGAAATAGTGTTTAAAACTAGTAGATCTACGGATCTACAAGCGGTATTTTCAAAGGACCGAGTGTCGAAGAAACCATATTTTTCTAAAAATGGATTTTACATGAGCAAGAATGATTTTTAGAACACACAAGTGTGTAAACACTACACACTTGTGTAGCACTAAGTTTCGACAAAATAACTATCTTTGTAAAAATTGATAAGAAGTTGTAAAGATGGAATTTCTTTAAAAACGGGGTTTTTACGAAACCGGATTGATTTATATAAAGATCCACTAAAAGTAATGGAATTTACTTTATATTCTTGGATAAAACGCAAGTTCATGTAACTTATGCGATATACATATTTATTTACTAGTTTGTTGTTTTGGACATTGTTTTGATTGAATGAAAAGAATGTTGGTTTGATTTATGAAAGAAAATGATACGCTTAAAAGCGTGGCCACCTCCAGTTACAGGGGAAACTCTGGCGAAATTTTTCCAAAAACCTAACACTTAGAAATATTTTCACTATAAGTGTTAGAAATACTTTTCGACTTGTTTTCAAATTATAGATTTCGCCACGACTTTATTTACAAAACATCGGAGGTGGGATTTCACAAAATAAAACTTGGTAAATATATATATTTAGTATATATTTTTCATAAAGTCACTTGATAAGTGTTTATGATTATTTTGTGAAAATACTAGTATTATTTTTAGGGTAAAAATAATACTATCGAATGTTAATGGATCCAAAATAATACGAACGTCTCTACGATAAATATATAAGTTACACCGGTAATTATTATTACCACTCGATCATTAAAACGTAACTTACGCATTTTAAGAAAATATGACTTAACGCGTATTTTTGTCAAGGTATTATTTTGGGAAAATTTATGTAATAGAAAATATAATATTTTTGAGAAGAATATTTATATTTTGGAGTTAGAAATAAAATATATTTTAAGTGAGACTTAATAATATATTTCGAACACACATGCATTAAATCCCCCATCCTTGGGAATGAAAATGATTACCAAGTATTTACTAAATGTAAACACGAAATAGTTGTCTAACTATTTCCCAAAAACTTAAACCATAAAGCTAAGGCACGGCCGTCCGTCTAATAGAATTAGTACGTGTAGGTCGTCACACAGCTGCTTGATCAGGAGACATACTTGGTAGAGACGCACCACTGTGAGTTCATGTCCCCCTTTTCTCTTAACTGTTTTCAGTTTTCTAAACTGCGGGGGTGAAATACATGTTACTATGATTACGAGTACTTTATACATGGTATGATTAGCGTAAGGAGGGTTACTACTTAGATTATGTGAGTGGGTAGGCGGGAATTGGAGGCCATTAATCCTCATTGTAGGACCGAGGGACGTAAGCGGTAGATCTATCTGGGTGTAGCGAGCCCAACTCCAGGTCCAACAGTACGGACCTCGGGGTGACTTTATGCCCAACGCAAAATCCGCTAGGTTTGAGTCTTCCTACTTGCACTTCACACATATCAATGGCCTTGCAAACCATTGGTGATCTCTTTTTCCTTATTTGCTACATACCAGGATTTTTATATATACAAAGGTTTATTTACTCACTTACACATGAACTCGCTCAACATTATTGTTGATTTTTCAACTTACATGTATTTCAGGGAATTAAAGGATCTGGCGCGGTATGACACGTTTTCCCGCTGCACTAGTTACGAGGTCATCCGGGTTTGGGGAATGTGACTCTTTCCTGGACAAGTCACAGTCCTTAAACTGTGTTTATGTCATGTTGATGTTTGTGTTTGTTGAACAATGTCGTTAGGATGTGTTTCCGTTGAGACAATGTTGTTGTATTTGGTTTTTAAAACTTAATTAAATGGATGATCTTGCATGGTTTTATTTCATATAGCTTTGTTATGGTTAAGCTATGGTATTAAGAAGTCACACCAAAATAACCACGCTTCCGCAAAGCCAGGGTGTGACAATTAGTACACGCCCGTCCGAACGGCACGGTGTGAGGCTTGTCAACCCTAATAGCGCTATTAACTAATGACCCGCTCGCCATTGGCCCGGAGATTAAGTCGATATAAAAATGAGGGACTTCAAGATAGAGTTTTGTCTAGTAAGTTAAGGTTGTTGTCCTACTCAAGGAGGACGAACGTACGTATTCTACCCAAGGAGAATACGCAGGATTAAGATTGGTATCCTACCCATGGAGGATGGTCGTACATATCCTACCCAAGGAGGATATGTAGGTTCCGTTTTAAATCCTTTAACCCATTCCCAACCACCGGGAATCCCATGCCTTAGAAAGTGTGTAAACTCACCTCGGTTTGCTCGGTATGCTTAACTACTCGTTCAATTAATTCAATCAAATCCTATTATATCCATACACGCGTGATCAGTTTATGAACGTTTTGTTTTTCACATAATTCACAACCATAGAATGCATGCAAAAATAACGAGCACTGATTAATATAAAGCAGTTATATTACTAAATCAAGCATACAGTTCGTTATCTATGTTTTGCATGCTAGCTCATACTTCCTAAGCCATGATAAGCGGTTCATAAACAAACAGTTAATAAGCATTCAAGTCTCATACATATGTCAAATACAATTCTGTTGTGAATCAGACACTAGTCGGCGAAACTCCAGGCGACGAAACACATGGAGTTTCGTCGAGATGTAACATGGCGAAACTCATAGGGTTTCTTCGTGAGGCACTGTGGCGAAACCTATAGGGTTTCGTCATACATGATGTTTCGTTACTTCTCCATAATTCGATGCAACAGTTACAGGCTTACATGGTTTCCGTTTCTTATCTTCCTAGAACCCTAATCATTAGCGACGGTTTCAAAACAATCATCATGGGTCTAATGATCTATTAACAAAATACTTGACCCTAATACCGATTCATTAATATACAACAGAACATCAATCCGTAACATACTTCCAAGCGGTGAATCATGGATGAATATAATCACAACATCAGACCAACCCAAAAGATTAACAACCAAATAATAAACCCTAACTATAAACAATTTCATCATTACATCATCTCATACAGATCATCAATCCACATTTTACAAGTAGCATACTCATCAAACGATTGGATCTCAACATACAGACCATCATAACCGTCTATCCATACAACCCTATGCAGAAATCATTAGACAGTAACAATCAAAACACTCTATCATGGCATCATGAAATCAAATATGACAGGAAATTGAATCAGTTAATTAATATCTATGCACTAACCGGTTACAAGACGAACTAGCAAGGATTCAAGAGAGAGTTGATGGTGAAAGATAACAGTTGCCGTTGCACAGGGACAGGGAAAGAGACTCTAGGGTTTGGGGTATTTTTAAGCAACTGATGAACGGGAAGGTTTTAGTATAAAGAGGAGTTGGGCCGGACCTTACAGGGCCGCGACCTGTTATGGCGAAACCTCAGTGTTTCGTCGCGTAAAGGGGTGGCGAAACCCCAGTTTCGTCGTACTGGAGGAATGGCGAAACTCCCTGAGTTTCATCGGGTTTGCTAACGGCGAAACATCATTGTTTCAACAAGTATTGTTTTTAACTTATACACCACTCTTAAATTTATAAAAACTGACATATTAACACACTACTCATCTACTGAATAATAACACCATAACACAACATCTCAAGCGTATAACAAACGTGTACACTTACAAGGCAAAATAAGTTACGTGAACACAATTGCGAACAAATAATGTGTAGAGGAAAGACCTTGAAAACTCGGGTTGTCACACCGACGCAGTGGCCGGTGGCGACAGTGTTGCAATAAGTGGCAAAGTGGCGATGTTATTCAGCGGGTTTCGAGTTTAGTTCGGGTTATGTAAGTTTCGGCTTAGATTAGGTAAGTGGCTCGGGTATCAGTTGCTTTGGTTTTGGGTTTCTGTTCGAGAGTTCGGGTTTTCGGATTAACTCTGGTCAGCGGTTCAATCTACGGGACAGTTTGGTTCGAGTACATTAGTTTTGGTTCGGGTACTAATTAGCAGGTTCGGTTCAAGGTTCAAGTCTCGGGTTTGGTCAACTTACGTTAACATTCGGTTCAGATTCTCGGTTCAGTTTGGAGCGACTCGGTTCACTCATTTCAGTTTCAGTTCGGTGTTCCGGTCAAACAGTCAACATCGGTCAACTGTTGAGTCAAACGGTCAAACTCGGGTCAAATTCAACGCAACACGTGCTAAAATCTTAAACGACAAAATTTCTTTTATTATTGTTTATATACATAGTTACTGTTTAATCGTGAACCATTCGTTACTTGAATTTGTTCACTAATCGTGCCTTGGAACTTGTATAAAAACGCTTATTTTCATTATATAATTCGTATAAATATTTTATGTTTCGTTGATTATTGAGTTTTGACAAATATATTGACAACTTGTGTTGTCAGGATCGTCCAAAAAAAACAGAGGAAACTCTGCCCGTTTTTCATAAAATTCCATAGAACGAAACGCGTTAGTTTTATAAAACGGAGCCTAACGGATTCACATAATTTTTATAACAATAAATATAAATGTATATTTATTTTTTACAACACTTTTATAAGGCTATTGATGGATCTAATTTGGAACTTTTACATAAACTATATGAAATATATATATATATATATATACATATATATCCACAAGTTATACTTTAAAATTCAACATCAAATCCTCCGTCATAATCTCGTTTACTCATGCGCCATCGTTTGCCCACATAGGGTGACCTCGGTGTTCCATCCTCCTAATCTCATACACTCGTCAACACTTGGATAATCGGAAGACTTAGCAATTTTGTGAGTATACTAGATCCCATTTTTTTTTACTTTTAAACACTTTGGGATGCAACATGTATTCTATATTTTAAACACACCTGAAACTATTTGAATCACTCTCTATCCACATCTGAAACATGAAACTATATGATGCTTGTTAATCTCGTATATGATGTAAAACTTTTTGTGTCTATATGCTCATTAACTTCGTACAAGCATACCTTAACAATTATAGCGCTATAGGAGTAATGCACCGCCCACAAGTCTTGTGGTACTGTTAAGTTAAACATGTTACCTCCCGTTATTCTATTTGGGATAGGCTATTTTAATGCATTGGATTCTTGGGTTTGAACATATACTTGACACCCTTACGACATACTAGTAACTTACATATTGTGATTCACGTTGGATACGAGCTTTAGACTATTTTAAAACCATTTTTATGCTATGTATCAAAACTTGTATACTCGCATTTGCTTTTGCATTGAACTCTATTTTAATACATGTTGCAGGTTCGATAGACAAGATGATGCTAAGTTAAGAAACAAGACTTAAGTGGACATAGAAACACACTTAGACTAAATCTTTTTGTACTCTATAATTGAAATGATGTTGTCTTTATTTGATTTTTGTATGACATTTTAGCAATTTATGAAATTTAAATTAAACTATATTGTCACATAGTGTTATGATGTCTCTTGCAATCTAGTTTTCGTCTCATCCCGATGTTTCCGCCATCGGTTGGGGTGTGAAAGATTGGTATCAGAGCCATAACTATAGGGAATTGGGAAAAAGTAGGAATGCTTTAACCTAGTCTATAGTATAGAGCTTATTCTATGCTTTGCTTGACACTACATGCATGCTACTTTATTGTTTTTATTTTTTCTCTTCTGATCTTTTAAACATGTATGCCATTTATGCGTTAATACGTGACATGCTAGTCTTGTGTGTAAATACTGGCTTTATTATGTGCCAATACTTGTTTTATTGTCCTACTCTTTATGTGCTATTCTTGATATGCCTTCTTATGTGTTTATACATGTTTGTGTATTTCTCTAACATACGCCCTTTCTAAGGCATTTAACTCGATTTTTCTTAAACTCGAAAACACTCGTATTGTACAAACGAGACGAGTTTATCAAAATAGGCATGAAACCCACAATTTGGTAAACGACTCTTATCCCACTTGATTCTATTTTTGCACGAAATTCACCATTAAGTTAGGAGTGAAATCCACATCTTAATGAAAGTTTCAAATTCTAGTGGACCCTCGACAACGTGTCGAAATTTAATTTGAACCGACAAGTACCAACCACACTTAGGGTACGAAGTCATCAAGTTAGGGGTGAAACCCGCACCTCGTCGACTAGTCCCACTCCTTGATTTTTATAAATCCCGCCAAGTCTCGAATTTTCGATTGAATTGGGACATGTAGTAACCGGAAGGGTGAATATCGTTAACCGACTTGTCGGCAAGAGTATACCACCTATTAGGCCAAGCATGTTTCTCAATTTCAAAAGACCCTTCGATAATTTTTATTAGTCAAAGTTCCGTTTTGGAACCATCTAAGTTTTAATTGAACTTACACTTTATTATTTTCGATCTTTTATGATGCGCTTCTCTCTTCTCAATTTTGAACCATTTGTGAATTTCACTTTTACGCATACGTCATACTATTAATTCTCATACAATTATACATTATTAGCATGTATAATTTCACGTAATTTTATTTACACTTTTGTAACAACGAGTGGTAACATATCACCAAGATAAGAGTGATTTCCTTACCTTGACGATTAATTCCGCTTCTTTTCTCATCTTACGACGACCTCGCCAACGGATTAGGGGTGATTCCCTTACCTAGGTGATCGTTACCTATACTTTCCTTTCAATAGACTATATTATGTAAACACGGTCATGTTTATATCTAAATCGTTTATCATTAGTCAAATCTCTAATTATTTCAAAATGCATTGTTTATATAAATGAACTTCCTATCCTACAGCCTATTCTCATATAGCTCACAAACTTGTAATTTTTAACTTTTCCGTAGACGGTTGTTCCTCAATATCCAAAATTTCAAGAAATGCTACTCGTCAACTTAGTCGGTCTAACAAATCCATTGCCCATGAAATTTGTATTCAACGTAACTATTGAAACAAGCTCATCACATATCATTAAACTAGAGATTTTCTATTTTTAATTGAGAATCAAACCAACTTTTCGCACACACCTATGAAATATTACCAAAAATTTCCAATAATTTACTAAAACTTCTTTCAAAAATCAATAAAACATTTTATTAAAAGATACTTTTCAACAAACACTAAGTTCATATACCAAATTCATTTTCTAAGAATCAACTTTTTCACAAGAATCTGTAAGCTTCGAAGTTTCTAATACAAAATTACTTAAAACGATGCAAACTTATTAATCTCTAGAACTTTTCAAAACCTCACTCGATATGTCAGTTAAATTCAAACCACGCGGGCAAGGAAACTTCATAGGAACCAATAATTTTCAACTATATCAATTCCCCAGAAACCATAGTAGCATTTCCATTCCTTTACAAAGTACATTTTCGCATAACCAATAAACGTTTTATACTCTCTTTACATTCTCAAACTAGAGTCTATATTTCGTGACAACTCAATCTATTTTAACTTCACGTTTTGCGCAAACAACTATATATGCATATCATTTTACACGTTTTAATCAATATCTCACAACAATCTCATGCGTGTCACTCATTCCCTCTTCCTTTCATACTCAAAACTTTTAATCTTTTACGCGCATAAACTCGTGTATTTCGATTTATACTATAAACAAAATCATTATTTCCTACATCCATAGTTATACATTTTATGCCTTCACCTATGTTCACATTTACACATTTATGTTATACTCATGATTCAAAATTCATATGTTTTACGTTTATACATACACTCACAATTATACATTTACCTTGTGCTTACATTCATGTTTATACTACTTTCATATTCATATTCATGTTCATACATTTTATGTTTTCATTTAGACTTATACAACTTTGTTTACACTCATATACATACTCATACATTTCATTCGTACTTAAACATTCATGCTTTACACTCAAATTTTCACATTTACATCCATACTCATGCATCTTATGTTTATACTCATACTTATACTCGTATTCATACTCGCATTTATACGATTATGTTGTACTCGTACTCATATATACTCTCATTTATACGATTTATGTTTATGCTCACGTTCATTCGTTTATGCTCGAATTCGTACTCACATTTATACTCATTTTTCATACACGTTATGCTTATGCTTATACTTTTACTCATACTCCTGACATGCGTTTTGTGTTTATGCTCACGTGCGTGTTTATATTTAAACTTATACTATGCTCATGCTTTATTCATACTCAAATTTATACATTCGCGCCTATACGCGAGCGAAATCCGAGGGATTCGCTTCCGTTGGCCTTATACTATATGGAACGCAAACATGCTTATGTGTTACACCTCTATGCACCCGCAATCTTATTTTCAGAATTCATGCATACCTTAATTCATACGCAACTATTACAAGCTATGTGGATCATGCGACGATCAGTATAATCGCGGGTGCACACGGGATTATAGTGATAGACGTATGAGAACCATAGAGTGTACTATTGTGTATGGTGAGACACGGAACGTAACATGACACCGAATACGAGACAGACGTAATATGGTCAAAACATGGTAGATACGCATACATAAGTGTTTTCACCATGTTACCAAACTTTTATAAAACGTGCCATGAGAAATTCAGTTTTTTGAAGACCTTTTGGACCTAATAAAAACGTTAAACAACTCACAAACACATTATATCCGATTATCCACGACGAGGCCTCATTCTTAACACACTACTTTTGCCTATCCGGTACTTATGCTATTCTTATTGTCACACCCCGACCACGTAGAACATACAAAACGTGGCGGAAATGTCGGGGAGTGTTGTAACAGAATTAATTGTTTCAAATCCATGGCAATTGAAGTTTCGTTTTATTGATTAAAAGTGTTACAATGTCTTAACAAACAAGGAAATAAAACATAATTAACTAGTCTTGCATCTTTTATTGTCACTAAAGCCCAAGTCTGCCTATGTGTATCTTGATCATCTTATGCAACAGCTCCTGAAAACACATGTGAAAATAGGTACGTCAGCATAAAAATGCCTGTGAGATACATAGGTTTTGTGAAAATAGGTTTCATGACTTATGTTTGAGAAAATGTTTAGTCATGAACCTTGTAATTTGCTTTGTTTTGTAAATCATTTGAAAAACGATAAGATCAGATGATATGTATAAATAAATGTAAGGTTAAATGAATAACCATGTAAAATGAGTTTGTATAAGATAAGTTGTTTGTAAATCAATGTCTTGTGAAAGTATGTTATTTGTATAAAATGTTCTATGTCTCAAGCTGAAATGATTCAAATAACGTTACGATATGTAATACCATACAAACACTTATATATAGGAAGTACCAGCGGCGTATCCACCATGCTTGTATCATATTACACACGCATCGTTACTTAATCACTTAATCAAACCAAACCACCAATGTAAGATGTCTATGTTTAAACCAATTGTCAAATGTATTGAATAATATACCAAAATGTTTATGTCAGGATGTAAATCATGCAATGTATAACCAATGTTGAAAATGTTTATTTGTCAAATGTAAATCATGTAATGTGTAACCAAAATGATATGTATGGCTAGTGAAATGCATCAACTAAACCATAGGTGAAATGCACAAAACAAAGTATTGAAGTAAAACTTGGTTTAAATCAAAGTTATGTTTTGAGTAGTAAATGTATGCTATAATGATATTAGACATTTATGCGGTATTGTGAAAATTCATACATCCAAGCCTTGCGACAGTCGGATAACCATGTAAAAATGGGTTATCAAAAGAATATGTATAGTATAGTTTAAACAAACCAAATGTCATACCAAAATGTAAGCATATGATGAATAATAAATGTACTAAGTATGCTAAGTTAACATACAAAGCAGAAAAGTCATGTAAATCAATGTGCTAGCATGCTATTAGTTAACATACATAGCAGAAATGTAATGTAGAACCATGTACTAAGTATGCACACAATGGACATACATAGTATAAAATGTAATGAAATCATGTACTATAATGTACTAATGAACATAGGAAGTATATGATGTGAAAACAGGAAAGCATGAAAGTAACAAGTAGGCACATGTGTTTCACCCCAAAACAGTTTGGAAAACAGTAAAAGAGGGGTCTATGTACTCACTTGAGATTGCTCAGAAGTCCTAAGATAACCACCAAGCAATGCTAGAGATCACGGAATATCAAACGGCACCTAATATAGGTAACTACATTAATAAACCGGACCTAAATCGGAAGATCGGATAGAATGAGGGCTCGTAAACCAAATGAGTATGGGAAATCATGTAGTATGGTTTGTTAAAGCCTACATACTAAATGAAACCTAACCTAAGTGCTTGTGACCCATTACGACCCGTTTAGGTAGCTTATGCTACTTTAACGCGTCGTTCGCGTGAAACGCGTTCGGACCGCCTAACTAGTCCTATGACAAGTAATATATGCCTTAACATGTCTAATATGGTTGTCAAATCAGTTTAGATGTCAAAAGTTATGTTACATATGTTTAAAATGAATTTTGGCATCAAAGGGGTATTTTGGTAATTTACCTAAGGCATATAAACTACCTATCATACAACTACTTAAACGAAGCGACCATAAGGTATAACCTTGTAAGGTTATTCCCTATACTATGGTCACCTAAAGTGCTTGGTCGGATCCTAATGATCGACCAAACGGGTCGGGTTCGAAAGTATAAGCGATTGTTTAGATCGCTTACCTTACGACCCTATATAAGCACTAAACTAAAAGTGACGAGCTAAGCATGTTAAAACATGCTTAACTAAGTTTAGAAAACAGGTTTGGTATCAAAACAAACGGTTTTGATACCCATAAGTAGTTTGGTTACAAAATACGCAAGAATACGTATTCTGACCGAAACTACGGCTCGTCACTGAGCCTAGATAACGTGGTAATCAGTAGGTATAGTCACTAGGGACTATAACCATCGTGATCACGCTCACGTTATGAAGTTCAAACGAACTTCGCATCGACCATAAACTGGTCAATGCAGAAAGTCAAACAAAGTTTGACTTTCGGACTCGAAAAGCAATAAAAGAACGAAGGAACACTTACGAAGGGTCCCCGAATGCTAATCTAGATCAAAATAGCTCAGGTATGAAACAAAGGTTTCAACTTAGAGCACAAATGATTAGATTCTTGTGAGAAATGAAGTGAAATGTGATGGGTATTTATAGATTTCGGTCCACCGTTAGGATCGTTTCATGGAGAAGAGGGAATGATCAAGCCCGTACACTTGTCGGAAAGTTGTGGTGGCTCATTGGCACTCACCATAGGGTTTTGACACTTGTACTTGGCTTTTGGAAGGGTTAAAGGCTGCTAACAGCTGCTGAAAATCGAGTTGCTGCATCTGGCCCAGGCTAGCGCACCGTTACTTAAAAGTTGTAGAGGTGCGCTAGGCCTTAGTTTGGCAGATTTACAATTTTGGTCCCTGTCATGCATTCAGCCCATTTTCGACACGTTTAAGGCCCGTTAACCCTATTTCAAAGCTCTAAAATGAAGTTAAAGTATTGGGAACTTAAAACATGTTCAAAAATATCTCGGGTGTCGGTTCGTTTAGCCGTACGGTTGCGATGTTCGGTTAATTACGACGGAATGCGCACAAGCGCGAAAAACGATCCAAATGACGCAACGAATGAATTTTTCTCATGCCAAACACTAAAATAAAATATTTTAGTGCTTACATAAATTTTTGGATGTTCGGATGTATTCAGAACGTAAGTTATGCGCGAAAGTGCAAACTTGTGCACTTTTTGACACTTTTAGTCCCTGAATGACCCAAAAGTTTATTTTAGCACACCGAACACCTCAAAGCCTATTTCTAAGCTATGTAAAGGATATTTGTGGTATGTTTAACTTATGGTCATGTTCCGGAATGTCTGTTACAGTTCAAATTGGCATACTTTCGCAGTTTGTCAACTTTAGTCCCTGTAAGCGATTTAACTTGATTTTGCCATACCAAAGCCTTCAAAACTTATTTCTAAGTTATGTAAAGGTTATTTAAGGTATTTTAAGCCTATTTCACTATTCCGGAGTGTTCGTTGCATTAAACTGGTTATATTTACGCATCAGTGCGCGTATAACCTTCCAGAAGGCGATTTAGAGCTTGAAATCGAACAAGAATTGATATGTGTAAACGATACACATATTTTTACAAATCCCAAATATGAAATACAATATTTCATTGGTTTGGCATTTGTTTGATGGTTGAAGTGACACAGGTGTCACACTTATACTCGCATTTGTGTATTTAAAATCAATCGTTCACTTTTATACTCCCATTATACTCCTTTATTCTTGGTCTTTTATAGGAACCCCATTCGTGATCAAGTCTCATCTAATCTCTCTGTTGAATCTTTGGAGGTCATCTTTTTCAATAGTCTTCCTCTTAGATTTCGAGGACGAAATCTCCTAAAGTAGGGGAGACTGTAACATCCGTCAAACTGGATTCCTGAAATCCGACCCGTTTTTGAAATTCGAATCCTAGCTTGAAACCAACGGAAATTTTCCACGAATTAATTAACCTCCGAAAGATTTTTTATATGGTTAATTATCTGTGCAATTAATTATTTATTTTTGTAAAAAAATAATAATCAATATAGTAATTAAATAATTAATTTAATTAATTTAAGGGTTATTTAGATAACCTAGTTAGTTCTAGGAAATCAAACCTAAACCAAGTTAACAATTTAATTAACTCCTTAAAAGTTGAGGGACTATGTGTGTATATAATTGAATGTATAAAAAAACTAAACCCTAACTTCTTTCATCAGCCGCTCCCATGTACCGATTCCCTCCCAAATACCCTCAACCTTGTCTTCTGCCATTAAAGAAATCACTGATGAAATGAGTTTCAGCAAACACAACACTCACCTCCACCTCCCCTTTTCCTCTCGATCATCTCCTACAAAACCACAGAGGCTCCCGGCACCGGTTAACCGGCCGGCGAGGTTTGTTTCCAGCCGACAACCCCTAAACCGCACCCACACCTTCCTCGTTCCCTCCCTTTCTGACGACGCCCAACAGTGGTGCATCTCCCCCTTTCTCGCCGCTACGGTAATCACCGGCTCCCTTGTGGTTTGTTGGTTTCCAAGCTTCAATTTGAGTCAACGGATCACAAGTTCGAGGTTGGTGGTGGTGCGTAGAATGGTAACAGCGGCGGCCGGCGGTGCCGGCGGATGAGGTGGTTCCTGGTGGTCCGACGCGGTGGCCGGCGGCGACGGTGTTGCAGGCTGTGACACATGTGTCACTGCGACCATCAAACAAATACCAAACCAATGAAATATTTTATTTCATACTTGGGATCTGTATAAATATGTGTATCTTTTACACATATCAATTCTTGTTCGATTACAAGCTCTAAATCACTTTCTAGAAGGTTATACGCGCACTGATGCGTAAATATAACCAGTTTAATGCAACAAACACTCCGGAATAGTGAAATAGGCTTAACATACCTTAAATAACCTTTACATAACTTAGAAATAAGTTTTAAAGGCTTTGGTATGGCAAAAACAAGTTAAATCGCTTACAGGGACTAAAGTTGACAAACTGCGAAAGTATGCCAATCTGAACTGTAACAGACATTCCGGAACATGACCATAATTTAAACACACCTTAAATATCCTTTATATAGCTTAGAAATAGGCTTTGAGGGGTTCGGTGTGCTAAAATAAACTTTTGGGTCATTCAGGGACTAAAAGCGTCAAAAAGTGCACAAGTTTGCACTTTCGCGCATAACTTACATTCTGAATTTATCCGGACATCCAAAAATTTAGGTAAGCACTAAAACATTTTATTTTAGTGTTTGGCATAAGAAAAATCCATTCGTTGCGTCATTTGGATCGTCTTTCGCGCTTATGCGCATTCCGTCGTAATTAAGCGAACATCGCGATCGTACGGCCAAACGAACCAACATCCGACATATTTTTGAGCATGTTTCATGTCCACAATGTTTAGGCATCATTTTAGGGCCTTAAAGTTGGCTTTACGGGCCTTAGAAGTGTCGGGAATGGCCTTAAAACACAACAGGGACCAAAACTGTCATTTTGGAAACTTGTTTTCTGATCAGAAGCTCCAGGCGGCCCGCCTGAGTTTTTGTGTATCCTGAAGCGGGCCGCATCAGCCCCCTGACAGCAGAAACATGCAGAAACATCGAATCTGGTCCGTTCCACTTGTTGCAAATGGTTTTGGGGAATCTATGGGCTGGTATTGAGGGCACATGGTATTACAAAACCATGTGTGCACATGTATGGACAAGATCGAAGCACAATATTCGAGAAACGATCTTAACGGTTCTCCGAATCCTATAAATACCCAACCCACCCCATTGCAAAACCCACAAGAATTCTGATTTGAGAAGCTCTAAGTTGAAACCTTTGTTTCATACCTGACCTAAAGTATTCTTTCGTTCTTTTATTGCTTTTCGAGTCTTTTCGAGTCTGAAAGTCAAACTTTGTTTGACTTTCTGTGTTGACCAGTTTATGGTCGATGCGAAGTTCGTTTGAACTTCGCAACGTGAGTGTAATCACGTTGGTTATAGTCCCTTGGGACTATGCCTACTGATTACCACGTTGTCTAGGGTCGTAGGGTAAGCGATCTAATAAAGCGCTTATACCTTCGAACCCGACCCATTTGGTCGATCATTAGGATCCGACCAAACACATTAGGTGACCATAGTATATAGGGAATAACCTTCCGAGGTTATACCTTATGGTCACTTCGTTTAAGTAGTTGTATGATAGGTAGTTTATATGCCTTAGGTAAATTACCAGAATACCCTTTTCATGTATAATTGGTAATTAAGCATATGTAACCTAAACTTTTGTCACATAACTGATTATGTAACATGTTTAGGCATATAACACTTGTCATAGGACTAGTTAGGCGGTCCGAACGCGTTTCACGCGAACGACACGTTAAAGTAGCATAAGCTACCTAAACGGGTCGTAATGGGTCGTAAACAATTATGTTAGGTTTCAATTAGTATGTAGGCTTTGTTAAACCATATTACATGAGTCTCCATACTCGTTTGGTTTTCGAACCCTCATGCTACCCGATCTTCCGATTTAGGTCCGGTTTATTGACATAGTTACCTATATTAGGTGCCGTTTGATTCCGAGATCTCTATCATTATTTGATTGTCACTCCAGGACTACTGAGTAATCTCAAGTGAGTACATAGACCCCTCTTTTACTGTTTTCCAAACTGTTTTGGGGTGAAACACATGTGCCTACTTGTTACTTTCATGGTTTCCTGTTTTCACATCATATACCTGCTATGTTCGTTAGTACATTATAGTACATGATTTCATTACATTACATGCTATGTATGCCCATTGTGTGCGTACTTAGTACATCGTTTTACATTACATGCTATGTTTGCCCATTGTGTGCGTACTTAGTACATCGTTCTACATTACATTTCATGCTATGTATGTCCATTGTGTGCATACTTAGTACATTGTTTTACATTGCATTTCTGTTGCATATGCTCATCCAGCATATGAACACATTATACTACATTTTGAACCGTTGTAACTATTTGACTATATGAACCGTCGTAACCATTTGATTATATGAACCGTTGGTAACTGTTGAACCGTGTGAACCTTTCGTATCTGTTGACGTGATTTACATTTGACAATAGACATTGGACTATACATAAACATTTCTACAACTGTTAAACATTACATCTTGATGGTTTGGTTTGAGTAAGTGATTTAAGTAACGATGCGTGTGTAATATGATACAAACATGGTGGATACGCCGCTGGTACTTCCTATATATAAGTGTCTGTATGGTATTACATATCGTAGCGTTATTTGAACCATTTCAATTTGAGACATATAACATTTTATACAATTAACATACTTTTCACAAGACATTGATTTACAAACAACTTATCTTATACAAACTCATTTTACATGGTTACTCATTTAACCATACATTATTCTCTTATTTATACATATCATCTGATCTTATCGTTTTTTCCAAATGATTTACAAGACAAAGCAAATTACAAGGTTCATGACTAAACATTTTCTCAAACATAAGTTATGAATTCTGTTTTCACAAAACCTATGTATCTCACAGGCATTTTTATGCTAACGTACCTATTTTCACATGTGTTTTCAGGAGATGATGCATAGGACTTATCAAGACAT
>JARYGA010044286.1:0-64079 GCA_030545235.1 Helianthus tuberosus | reverse complement strand
CAATAACACCCACCAAAAACTTTCATTTTCTAGCCTTTCATTGATGATTAAGATGGAGTTTCATGGTATTTAGGAGGATTTAAAGCAACCACAAGTTGAAGGAAGCATGTCCTTCCATTCAAGAGCTAAGCATCAAGATCATCATTTTCTTTGCTTTTATCATCATCTAGATCATCCTTACCCACAAGAGCTAGAAGTGAGCCTTCTAAATCCCTTTTTCATACTTATTTATGTATTTATTGTTTAAAGAACAAGTATTAACTAAAACAATCATACAAAATAAGATGAAAATAAAAAGAAGCAACCTAAAAATCATGATATAAAAGATTGTTTATGTTGTGATTTAAAGCTTATTTCTTGCATATTTGATCTAGTATTGACGAATATCATATGAATAACTTGTTAGATGTTTAAAAACATGATCTAACAAGTGTACATAAAAATGTTAAAAGGGTTTTTGTTAAACATAATGTTTAAATAGATGATCATAATCTTGGGTATTGTTAAAGTATATAAGGTTTTCACTAAAAATAATACTTTGACAAAGTTATAAAAAGAAACATACAAGATGGGTTTTGTATAAAAGTTTGATAAAACTAGAAGTAAAACATGGTTTTTGAACTAGTAAACATATGTAAAGATCATACCAAAACCCTACATGTTTATGATTTCATCTTGTTAAGTTTATGATATAAATCTCATATGTTTTTGTTAAAAATGTTATGAGTAAGTTGCTGGTGATTTTTAAAAGAAAAAGATATGTTTTATTAAAAATGGCAATGTATATATTTCAAAGGAAATATGGCCATTTTTCTTAAAAATCATGTTATAAAAACTATCATTTTTGACAAAATCTTTACTAGAATAAAAAGATTTGAAATAATAGTTTTTATAAAAGCAAAAACTAGATATAAATATATATTTTTGAGAAAATATATATTTAGTTATCTTAACAACTTTTGTGTTATGTGTTATTTGATTGTATTAGTTATATACATGAAAACTAGGAACTTGAATACAATGGTACAAATAAACACAAGACACATTACAACTAAAGTCTTATAAGACTACTTATAAATACACCTTAAAATCAAGTTACGGGCGATCCGAGCATTCGGACTCGACTTATGGACAAATCGGACTTACGGACAAATAAACGGACTAGATGAATATATCGGACTACAATATATAATATATCAAAGCTTGGTAAACTACGTTTTCAAAACCGAACAAGTAACCATATATATTTTACAAGTACCCAAAATATATTACACATCAGTTATCTTAAAAAGGTATTATGTTTGGAATACATAAAAGATATATATATATATATATATATTTCCTAACATCAAAAATATATTATTTTTGTGAAAGACCAAAATTATATATTTCTAAAACTAGTCTTAAAAATAAATTATTTTTAAGATGATTTATGTACCTTTTTTACCAAGCATAGATTATATATTCATATGAAATATATCTTAGAATATATAAGTATATATATTTTAAGAATACAAGATCACGTGTAATGAACACGAGGATATACGTATTCCTATACATACAACTATACACTCACTCACATCACCAACATTTGGTGAAAATACAATTATACAAGTATGCCCATACATGGGAATTATTCATACACATACAATTTACTCATACGAGACACATTCACACATATACAATTTATTCATACAAAACACGAAGTCAATAAGACTTGTTCCGACAATACAACTCACAAGATACAAGAATATATATATATATATTTGGCGAAATATATATTAAACAGTTATCAATTAATACATCTAAGACACAGTTCAACGAATAACAAATACATACAAGTCTTAACACATATTCAAGATAAAAGACTTGTACATGAGTCATTAGAAAGACCGAAGTGTCTAAAAAATCTAGGACCTTTGTAGGTCGTGATACAATTCAAGACAACTGCAAGTGAGGTTACAATTATATACAGTTTACGGAACGCAATTCTGTGAGTCCATGTCCCCTATTCATTTCAAATATTTTACAACTTTACAACTATCGGGGAAAATACATGTTCAATTGTATGTTAAGTCATGGAATGAAACACCTTAGATAATTGTGCGAATAGGGTTATACAACTAAGCACCATTAATCCAGTTTAGTCCTAGGTACAAGGGTTTAGATCTAATGGGTTTTGGCGAGCCCCACTCTTGGTCATGGACCCATACAGAAGAGTGCGTTTGTGTCCAAGTGGATAGTAGTCGACACAAAATCGTCTAGGTTTGGATGGCTTCCTATTTCGTCACACATATTAATGTCCTTGCGAAACATTAATGATCAACGATTTCATTGACGCTTTACATGCTACATCTTTACATACTACTTTTCATCTTATACAACTCACATTTTACAGGTACATTTTATACAGCTCACATTTTACAAGATACATCTTATACAACTAAACTGCATGAACTCGCCAACTTTTGTTGATGTTTTTAACTTAACATGTATTTCAGGGAATTAGTGGATGTAGGATCGTTGTGCGACCTGAATGAGTTGTTTAGAAGAGTTTATATCCGAATCTAAGGCGGAATTCAGAGAAACGGACTTGTTTACAGCTTGATTCAATTTAAATGTCTCTATTATTGATATAACAATTATTTACAACCTGGAGACAATTCGGCAGCACTTCGTTACCGAATCAGAAAAGTTACAAATGAAGATCAAGACCTGAGTATATATAGGGCTGGGTATTTCGCACAAAATAGCTCAGAGGTATTTCGTGCGAAATAGCTAATTGCTATTTCGTACGAAATAACTCCTTGCTATTTCGTGCGAAATCAGCTTTCCACACTCAAACCCTAATTTTCTCGTACAACGAGCCCGGATCTATCATTCTAATTACATTACTTGATGCAAGACGAAGTCAACAGACATATTGCACTAACAGACTCCCCCTTGGATGTTGACGAAGTCTTTAGTGTCTAATCTACAGCATGACACATCTTCAGTCTTGATCAGTCTTCAAACTCTTTCCGAATTGTCTAACATTGTAAGCATCCAACTATCTTTCTTCAAGCTCCCCCTTTCACTAAGCTTCCGTGCTTTTAGATCGACACCTGGCTTTCTGGTTACAAACTCTCCCTTGCTTCGAGCTTGTCATCAGACTCCCCCTTAAACCTAGCTACCGGGATCGTAATCTGGAATCACATCTGCAACACTCAAACATTTATAAGTAACAGTGTTTTGAACATCCAGAATTGAAAACCCTGGCTCTTTTAATAGAATTTTAACAATCTACGAATCCAACTCCCTCACAGTTAATCATCCAAGTCCAAATTAATGACCTTGGAGATATCACAAACTGTTTTTTTTTTATTTTTGATTTTAAAAACTTCAAGTTTCAAATTAATGAACTTGTTTATTTTCAGAAACACAATCAACATACTTAGATTTTGAAACTCAGCTTCCCAGACATCGGTTGTCGAAAATAAAGCAGAAATCAAAATCTTTTTGAATTTTCTGAAAACATAAAGCAGTAAAGAAATATTTACAAACATATTAACAGAAAATATTTTTGATTGAGTTCGCTACAGAGGATCATATCAGATTTTGACAAGTCACAAGTACCGTTGAGCTTAGTTACACATTAAGAATTAAACAATTCACTTAGATTGTCGATATACTGATCCACTTAAATTCTCACACAAATTTCAACTTATTCAGGATACGAATTAGGTGTATTAAAAACTTAAACTCATTCATGTGTCCCACCTCTTGAATATACTCCCGTATCCAGATCCCAATATTCAGTCTTACAGGTGAGTATACCTAGATGATATCTGTAAAGGATTAAATGCGAGGGCCATGAGAGCTCAGGCTATTGCTTCCGCAAAATCAGAGAGATGATGGTTTTGACTTTAGGTGTGTTCCCTTTAGAGAATCTTTTCTTCAACAGCACATGATTAGCATTTTTCAATGTTTCATCATTTTTTATGCTGAGGGTGGTGCTATATTTCAAGCAAGCGAAAAGTATTATACGGGGACTAGGCCATTGCTTCCGCAAAATCAGAAGTCCCGGGATAATACCCCAGATATCACTAAGCATAAAGACCTAGTATCTCAGAAAGAGGGGTCCTTCAAACAAGATTTCAGGGGTTACCTATATATCCAAGTAGTGTTCCCCACGAAACAAGCAAGTTTGAATTTATGTTTATATCCCGAAAAAGTTTACTAAATGTATAAAAACCTATCGGCATATCATCGGTGAGACCGTTTAACGCTATTTAATCATTACAATTCTTTAGCATACTGTAACTGTCTACTCATGTACTATCATTTCCTCTTTTTACACAAAAACTCAAATTTTGAATTTTATCATGTTTTTGGCTTTTTCAAATTTTCTAATGTTTTTGGATTTTCTGACAATAATACTCCCCCTAAAATGCAAAACCATTTAAAGAAAATTTGACAAACCGATACTGATAGCTTTGTCTCGCCATCCATTTTCTGCTTTTCGTGCACTGAATCTCAACATTTACTGCAAATGTACCCCCATGATTTACAACACATTGATATTTTACATTTTGAAAACCGTTTTTCAATCTTGTGAAATTAATCATGTTTGTTCAGCCGTGAGGGTTTCGGCGTATTCAATCAACACATTTTTTGTAAACTTTTAATATTTAACAAAATTTAAAAACAAACATATTTTTTTATTTTTAAAGTTTTTCAATTTTTAGGGTTTTTGAAATATTGTTTATTTATATACAGAAAACAACAAACTCCCTGTTTCAACCAACACAGGGTTCAGCAGCCTCCTCTTCTTGTGCCAGGCTGCTCCTAATTCCATTTTCACAATCTTCAAATTTCTTGAGCACCTGCACATTCAAATTACTCAATCACTTGAACAATTTCGCCCAGGTCTGTTTGACCTTAGGCATTTCAACACAATATACATCATTCAATTTCGGAAAATCTTTATCATTCTGAACAAAAACGTTGTCAATTTTAACCTCAACTTTTTCATCATTCACAGACGTCACAAGTTTCTTAACAGTCCATGTTTGACCTTTTGGAGTCCCTCTTTTGTAAAAATGTGACTATTTTTGAACATTTTGATTCTGAACAACAACTTTTGGTTTCCAAAACTGGTTTTGTTTTGTTGTATCAACTGTTGTTTTCCAACTTTGTGTTGTTCTAAGTCTGGGTGTCTCTGATTTCCAGGTTTGTCGTGAATCAGCCTTTGACATTTTCGGCTTCCAAGTTTGCTTTAAATCAAACTTGGTTGACTTCTGATTCACAACATCAGTTTTCTGTTTCTCAACATAAACAGACTTCTTTTCCGACTCAACATCAACAGGTTTCAAATTTGGACACTTGCGTGCAAGATGTCCTGTTTGATCACATTTGAAACATGTTCTCTTTGAGACATCTTTGACCTGTGATTGTTGCTTTTTCTTTTGTGCGTAGAACTCTTCATTAGACTGACGCCTAAATTGGAGTTCTTTCTCTTCTTCGAAACTTGTTCCGTGAACAAAATTCATCTTTGCCTGATAATTCAGCGTTTCATTTCTTTTCCAATTCTGTTTCTTTTTATAACCCAACCCAGCCTTCATGTTTTTCTTCTTGAAACCAGGTTTGTTATAAAAAGTTTTGTGACCTTTTCCAACAAACTTTGGAATTTCAGACTTTTCAATTTCAACCATTTTGAAAACTTTGTCAATTTTGTCTGAAATCACATTCTGAATCGGGAATACAATATCTAAGAATAATTTGTCTGATCCAATCATGGTATAAACCAATCCTTTTGAATCATCATCCAAATTTTTCTCGGATTTTGAGTTTTTCAAATATCCATCATGAAAATTACCTTCATTTTCATCCTGTGATTCAGATTTACCTGTTTCAACCGACTCTTCTTTAAACACACTTTCAACGACCTTACCTACCACTTTTGAATCACTAGAATCATCAGATTTGGAATAGGTTACGTCAATGTTGTCTGGCAATTGATCTACCATGTTGAAAGATTTTTCGACCTTTTCATCATCATAAAATGCAAACTTTTCCGGTGGTGGAACTTGATGAAACTCTGAGCCAATTCCTTTCTTGTTTTGCTCAGACTCACCATCTTCCAGTTTTATATTGAAAATACGTTCAAGCACATATGATAACGCATGATAATTTTTAACTTGTTATTATCCTGTTCTAAATCAGCAATCTGACGTTTTAGCTTAGCAACATCTTCAATGTAAGAATGTACAACTTGTTGCTTTATTTCATACCGTCGCTTAAACATATCAGTTGTTTCAGAACAGTATCTTAGTCTGGATTGAACAAGTTTCATTTCACTTTTCATATTTTCATATGACTCTTTTGTAATGTGATATGCCAATTTCATTGAATCATATTTTTTTTTCATTTCTTGACAAACATTTTCTTTATGAGAACATTCTTCTTTCATTTTCAAAACATTTTCTTTCAACACTTCATTTTCTTTTTCTAACTTTTTACATTTTTCTGAAAGTTTTTCATCATTTTATTTTAAAACTTTTTCATTTTCTAACATTTCTTTGTATTTAATTTTAAAATCCTCTTCGATTTTTGTGAATTCAAGATCTCTTATTCTGAACTTTTCATCTTTTTCAGTACAAGCACTGCATGGTCTCATGCATTTCCTGCACTGTTCAACAGTTTTATTTAGGATTTCAGAATCAGAATTTACCTCAATGATTGACACCTTGATGTTTGCTTCCGTCGGCTTCTGATCAGCATCACTCCTTTTCTCATCACCAGCATCAACACCAACATCAGCAGCAACCTCCAAAATCTCATCTTTCACCTCAACTAAACCTTCAACCTTCTTCTCAGTTTCTTCTACCTGTTGTTCTTCAGTAACAACTTTTTTCACAACTTTTTCTTCTACCTTCTCTTCCTCAGCAATCTTCACATTTTCAACTTTTACTTCTTCAGCAACTTTCTTCAACTCTTCTACCATACACTCAACATTTTTCTTCATTCTTTCTTCATCCCTCTTCCTCAAACTTGAAGTCATGACATCTCTTAAGAGTTTTTCAAACTTTTTCACATAAGTTTTGTCTTTTCCAACATTTGTATAGTATTCGACAGATCGAGGAATTACTAAAAGAACATCATCAAAGATTATGTCCTTTTTGGGAACAACTGGTTCTCCATTTCTGTTGACATAGCACTCTCGTTTCTTGTCCCATCTCTTATTGCTCACTGCACTTTCATACTCTTCTTGCATTTCGTCAATTCTGTTGCTAGCAATGTTTCTCTCTCTGTATGTCTTTTCTTCCAGAATCTCTTCTCTGGTTTTCTCTTTGACCTCAGCAACAAAAACATAATGTTTGCTTTTTGATGTGTTTCTGCCATGAGCTGTAACTTGATTATCCAAACGATCTTCTTCTGGAAGAATCTGACTCCAAACATATCCTTCGTCATCATGGATTACTGCACAAGCTCTTGATTTTTCTCTGGGATTATTTTCAATCATCTTCGGCTCTTCTTTGCTACGGTGATAGATTGCCTTTCGGTAATAATCATCATTGAAAGGATGTTCATTTCCACCAACTGCAGAATTGTTGCATTCTCTCTTGAAATGACCTCTTTGCTTGCATTTGAAACAAGTCACTTTGGATTTATCAAATCCTAGCTTAGTTGATGGACCACCGATTGATTCTTTTCCAGTAATCTCCATGTATCCCTGAGCTCTGCGGATGCAACTTGCCAAACACTAGCGAATATCTATGAGTTCCATTTCTTCTGGATCAATCTGGTCGTAGTCTTCTTGGTCAATTCAGAATTTCCAATTTTGCCAGCTACTAGACCTTCATACGATTCCAGAACAGATGCAAGGAAGCTCATTTGTTGTTTAGCAGCATTGATGCTCATAGCCGGAGAATTTTTCAACTTGAGAGCAATATTGCACAGTATCTCCTCTGATTCTTCAGAATTAGCTTTTGAAGAAGATGAATGATAACCCGGATTGTAGCTTAATGAGCTTCTCCGTGGTTCTTTTGTCCTCTCACCACTAAATGCTGTCTTTGGTGATTCACCAACTTTCACTGAAGGTAAGTTACCTTTGTAATAAAGACCAACATTCTGTTGATGTGAAGAACTGCTCATTTTGCTTTGTTTCTGCAACTCCAGTTCATGACTTTCAATTTTTTTCTATCAAGACATCAAGAGAAATTGTATCATATAACACAACATTTTTCAATATAAACACAAACGTTTGCCACTGATCAGCTCGTGGTAACGCTTCTATGATTTTATCGATTATTTCTTCTCGAGTTTTAACAATTCCAAACCGATCAAGTTCAATTTTTAAATGACCAAATCTCTCTATCATTTGTCTCATCGACTCTTCTTTAAGACTATCAAACAAATCGAATTCTTTCTTTAACAAAGCAATTTTTTTCTTTTTGATTTGTTTACCCCCCTCAGCTTTAATCTTTAAAGCCTCCCAAACTGATTTTGATGACCCGTCATGTTGTAATAACGCAAACATGTCATTTCTAATTGATGATTGAATTAAAGCAATCATTCTTTGTTCAGCTGCAAATTCGTTTTTGTCATCTTTGCTTAGATTTTTGAGTGGGATTTCTTCTCCTTTATCATCAGTCGGTCTTTTATAACCAAATTCCAAGCAAAACCAGCTCTCGTGCGCGTAAGCTTTTGCCCAGTTGATGAACCGTTCTTTCCACCACGTGTAATCTTCAATACTTTCAAGCGTTGGTGGTTTTGAATGTGTTCCATAAAAATTATCATGTTTAATGTTTTCGTTGATCGCTTTTGTTATGGTTTTTGGTGTAACAGTTGTAGTTTCAGATGATTTGGACGTAAATGCATTATAGAACGTATTGTAGAACTCTTCAGCCATGATGTGAAGTTCTTGAACCTGGAGACAATCAAACAAATACAATCAGTTTAAACAATATCAAACCCCTTAAACAAACTGACACTCGGTTGATGCGAAATGATCTTGACACGAAATTACTTTGATGCGAAATAACCCTTTCAAACGAAATAGAGATCTTCAAATGAAATGAAATCTCAAGCGAAATCACTTTGGTGCGAAATAGACTCTTTTTAAGCGAAATAGCAATCCGTGCGAAATAGCAGGTTGATTTCGTGCGAAATAAGGTCCACACACTTGATTTCGTACGAAATACGGTCTTCACACTTGATTTCGTGTGAAATAAGGATCTGAATATTGATTTCGTGCGGAATGACCTTTATCAGATTAATTTCGTGCGAAATAAGGATCTGAACTGGTTATTTCGTGCGAAATACTAAGTTGATTTCGTGCGGAATTATGATGATGTCATCCTTTCGATCAAGTTTTTGTCCAAATGATCCAGTTATAGGTCCAAATAAGATCTGATTCTTTCAAGGCTTTGTTAAAACTGTGTTTTACGTAATATATTTGAAAATTAAGCCATTTTAACCGTGAAAATTTGATTAATTTGAAAAAGAAGGTGTAGAAGTCAGAAATCTGATGAAATCAAGCTGAACTCTTCCTCCTGTGCTCTGATACCACTTGTAGGATCGTTTATGCGACCTGAATGAGTCGTTCAGAAGAGTTTATATCCGAATCTAAGGCGGAATTCAGAGAAACGGACTTGTTTACAGCTTGATTCAATTTAAATGTCTCTATTATTGATATAACAGTGATTTACAACCTGGAGACAATTCGGCAGCACTTCGTTACCGAATCAGAAAAGTTACAAATGAAGATCAAGACCTGAGTATATATAGGGTTGGGTATTTCGCACGAAATAGCTCAGAGGTATTTCTTGCGAAATAGCTCCTTGCTATTTCGTGCGAAATCAGCTTTCCACACTCAAACCCTAATTTTCTCATACTACAAGCCCTGATCTATCATTCTAATTACATTACTTGATGCAAGATGAAGTCAACAGACATATTGCACTAACAGTGGACCATGTGAATATTTCAGACAAGAAAGCAATTCTTAAGACTCCATGCCACCATTTGAAGGGTTTGCCCGTTATATACCGCCTCTTTGCGGTGATATAGTGGTCAAAGCCTTAACATTTTAGAACTTACATTTTGATGGATGAAGCTATGACACTTTACTTTTCATGTTAATAGGTTGTAACCGATACACTTAACTCTTGTGTGTTCTTTTGAAACAACTATGTAATGGCATTGGAGCATGTTTTTATTCATTTAGTATGTTCACTTATATTGTTATGCAATGAGAACCGATCAGATCACACCTCGCGCTTCCGCTACAAGCGGGTGTGACAGTTACCAAGTTTGGGGTGAAACCCACATCTTGATAACTGGTCCCACTATTCAATTTTCAATATCGCCAAAGTTTCGATTTCCCAATCGACTAGGGACGTGTAGTAACTAGAAAGACAAATATCGTTAATCGCTTCTCGATGAGAGTATTTGTCTATTTGGCCAAAGCACGTTTCCCTAACTCGAAAGGACTTCGATTTACTTTCGAATAGTCTCAGTTACGTTCTGTGACAATCCAATTTTTACGTTAAATCTCTTTTATGCTATCTCAATTTTAATGTGTTTTACATTTGTACGTTATTTTGTTTTAAGCTTGGAGACACGAATCGCACTATCCTCGCAATCTAAAACAATAATAATATCTCGTGAACAAATTAAATTTACAATGCTTTCATTATCCTTGTCACACTATGTGAAATTCTTGTTATGCTATGTGGAATTATTTGAACAATATGTGCTACATGATGTATTCATGAAAACAAATTGCTTTAAACCAAACATTATGATCAAGTCTCATCCATTCCTATGTTTTTGAATCTCTGGATATCTTCTCACCATCTTTCAAACTCGACCAATAGGTCCAAGACTGGTTCTAGGAAGAAGATGTTGGCATTCATGGCTACTCAGATGGCACGTGTAATTCCTGAAATTGACAGCAAGATCAACACAACCTCTACCCCTAACTCCTCAGTCGACTCTAAGATTGAGCAACCTAAGCCTGTTTCTTTCAACTTCAAACACTTCTCAGCCTGTAACCCAAAACCCTTCACTGGCAATGATGGTGTGACCGCGCTTGTAACACCTCGTAAAAATCACGACCGATATAATAAAGACACGTGTCATGGAATTTAAACGTGTAAGAAATTATTTCTAAGGGACTAAAATTGTCAAACAATGTAAATATGTTAGTGAAAGGGATCCAAAGTGTCAACATGCCATTCTTGTGCCTCTGATTGACCTCACACGACGTTCGTATTCTTTAACGAATAATTTATCGAACTTGGAAAGTCGTTTGTGCTCAAGATAAGGATCTTATGAAACATAGGGGTTAAAAGTGTCAACATGTTGAAAGTAACCTCTGAGTGACCTTTTGACGATCCCAAAAACATTGTAATAATTATATATTTTGATCTCAAGAATGTCGGATATTAATTTTGTGGAGTTTCGAAGAAAACAAGACTTTTCGGGTGATCGTATAACTAACCGGGAGCTTAACGGAGTTAGTTTTAGACCCAAGGCCCTTAAAAGTTAACTATGGGGGTCCTAAGTGCAATAAATGGAAGTTAAATAAAGTTTAAATGGACCAGGGACTGAAATTGCAAAGTTGCCAAAATTTTAACCGGATTTGAAGGTTGACGCGGGCCGCGTAAGACTTCTCTATGTCTTACGCGGGCCACATGAGACTGCCAGTTACAGGCCGATGTGGACAGATGCGGGTTTAGCCTGTTCCACCGCCTTAGAAAGCTTGTTTTCGATTCCAGGGTCTGAGCCAACAGTATTTCATGCATAGGGGACACCTGGGATCATCAGAAATCATTTGTAGGCTTGTGTGGAATGATCTTGTGAATTATATTTGGCTATATAAGCACCTCTTGTTTGCTAGTTCATTGCACATTCTCAAAATTCATTCACAACTCATTCTCTGGAACTTCCTGGAGCTCAAGCAAGTTTTCTTAAGTTCCAAATTCGTGCTAAGGACCATTGTAAGTATTCTTAGCCTCCTAAGTTCAAGTTTTATTAGTTTAATCACCAAAAGTCAAAGCCGTCGTAATTAAGCTTTGACTTAGTGATTAATCACTAATGGTCCAGCCATTATTCGTATTGAAAGTGGCCATGAGTTGGTAATTATGTGGGTAATAAACCCTTAAAAGGGCACCCACTGATTATCACTCTAACTTGGTCAATTGTCGGGTCAAACTTAATATTAAAAAGTCAACAGAAAGCTATTTTTGTAAATAAACTCATAACTGATAATGTAGAGGTTATGGAACATGTTTTAACACTAAAATAACTTGGTAAATAATTTAAGAACATGTCTAAGCCTGTTCAACCCGACAATTCTGAGTTTAGGCTCGGTTCGGAACCGAAAGTCGCAAAAGAAGACTTTTTCTTTGACTTTCAGTTCTGACCTGATTTAGTTTGTTTTAGATATGCCTTAGGGTTCCTTTAGGACCATGTTATAGGTTAGTATAACCCTCTGAGGTTATACAACTTGGTTCCTTAGAAATCCTAGTTCATTGCATGTTTCTGTTAATTGCTTAAAAGTTGACCATTATGCCCTTTTGATATTAAAACGAGATTTTTGAAAATGTGAGAGGATAAAAACCTTTATTACTGATTTATAAACATGTCCTAAAAATTTGACATCAGTTTGAGGTCTAAATTGGGAGTTATGCTCGATATCGTAAATTGAAGCATTTTTATTAATTAAACGGCACATTTGATATAAACCCTATTTAAACTCAAATTTTGACACCAAAAATTTTACCTACTGATGTAATATAATATTTTGGGATTTTTGGAGATTTTTGGAGATTTTTATTAGTTTTCAAACTGATCATAACGTGGGGTTCTTGCTTTGATTCGGTAATAGACGGTTATACCTTTTTTACTAATAAAATGAGTTTTACATAACATTTTGATACCAAATATTTTTCTACTGATTTCATATGTTAAATAAAATATTGTACGCCTGCTGGACTGATAAAAATCTCAGTTTTCCTTATATAACCTGAAAATCGCCTAAAACTGACTTTTTACGCGTTTTAAACACATGGTATGGGTTAAAACTATGTTTAACATTTAAGACCCATTACCTATAGATGTTTTAAGTAAATTTTGATACATTAACAGTAAGTAAAAGTTTTGAACTCAGATTTCCAAAATTGACCCTTAAAGCTTATGTGAAATGACTAAAATGCCCCTACAGTGCATAGTTTGGCCATAGATGAAAATTTTCACATATGTTTAATATCTTACTGATATAACCTACGAAAATAAATATTTTTAGTGATCATTTTAGACCAGAACCTCAGATTGTCATTTAACCTCTTTTATAATCTTTAAAATGACCAAAATACCCCTACGAGGCTTAAATTGATTTTAAATTCGTTTTGGGCATAATGGAAGGTATCCTACTGATATCATAACACATTCTAAGCATATTAACTTAGGGAACCTGTTCATGACTCATTTGGTTACCCGTTATGCATTTTTCGCGTTCGGTGCGATTTATGTGACTAGTTTGCATAAATTGACCGAAACGGGTCAAACCTTATCATTTTTACCTCAAAATGTAGAATGTGTTTAGTTTACCCATATTATACAAGTCTTCATACTTGTCGGGTCTAAATCACATTCTAATTCGGTCTTCGCTTAATCTTGCGTTTTGAACCGTATACCTTTCATTAAAACTAACCGGTCTAAGTTAAGACTTAAATAAGACCCGTTAGGATTCTAATAGGTTATTAAAAACCTTCGTTCCAGATTAGGAGCCCGGTAAAAGCTATATGTACTTGCTTGATTGATTTACAGCTGGGAATAAATTTATATTTTTGCTCAGGTAAATACTTTTAACTTATTTTCCCTTATACGTGTTTGGGGTACGGTATTTAATAATACCGCTTGGTCGGGTATTGAATTTTTAATCGTATGAAGGTTAAATCATTGAGATAACCCGTTTAATCTGTTTTGTTTGTTTTAAGCCTTTGGGGGGTTAAATACCATGTCCTGGATATCCTCGGCTCATTCATTGAAATGGCCACGACTTAAGCACGTGGTGTAGGCATACACCTGCCGGTGCGTATGTAAAAAGATATACCCGCTTGTTTGAGAATAACTCGCCGTTGGTTATATTATGTGGTGTGTCTATTAATCTTTAACCCGGTATTTAACCCGGGCTACTGAACGTGTAACAAACATATAATTTTTTACAAGATTATTTCTAAATAATTATCCCAAGTTATAAAAGAATATTTATGCCTTGTGCATTTAATTCAATTTTTATAAACACTTTTCAAAAGAGTCGGTTAATTGTATTTACCAGTGTAAACTGACGTATTTTTCAAAAAGGCTAAGTGCTGGTACTAAGCGAAATGGGCTGGCTACTCCTAGCATCGAATAAAGAGTCTTGCAAGCTTTAGATGTTTAAAAATCAGTTGAACAATAATTCTGTTTATCTTTTGGTCCGCCTGTGGATCTTTTTACAATCTGTTTGTCATACCTTATGTTACTTTCAAATCGGTTTGTAATATTTTTACTTTAGACTTCCGCTGTGCATTAAACTGTGATTATTTGACTATGATGATATCAACTACGTCACGATACTCCCCACCGGGCCCACCGGTAATACGTGGAAATATCGGGGTGTGACAGGCTGGTATCAGAGCCAACATTGAGTGAATTAAACACTAGCCTTTTATGTTTAATCTCAATGACACAGTTGCACATTCCTCGACTTCCGAGTCTAGGCAAAGGACTTAGGACTAAATCCTAATCTTTTATTTTGTCCTTTATTGTTTCCCTTTGTTGTTTCCTTTGTTTGTTTTGACAGGATCAAGAAAAATGCCGCCAAGATTCAGGAGAGGAGGAGGACGAGGCAAGGCGCCATTCACCGCTCCTAACGATCATGAGGCCGGGCCTTCCCACCGGCGAACTCCGTCAACCACAATGAGCACTAGTCCTCAAGAAGACTCGAGGACCTATTTAGAGCCTGCGAGGCATTCTGTCTCTCTTAGCTCCTCGCCTTCCTACCACAATTCTTTCGGGCTCCATCAAAGCAACGAGTCCGATCATTCACACCATTCGTACTTACCGTTGCAGCGGTCGGGTTCTCACCACGCCTTTCAGGACCAGACCCCGTATTTCCAGAGTCGGTTTAACCTGGAAAATCAGATTGAAGAATCAATGGGTCATAACCCAATGGGCCCCGAAGACCATTTTCCTGAAGCTCAGGACATGGATATGGATGATGACCCCAATCCTGCCGAACCAGCATCTGGGATGCCCACGCATCCCATAGAGAGATTTCAGATGGGTCTTCTTTTCTTGGATCACCTTATCGGGGTCCGGACAGCTATGAAGCGAGGTTTGCCTCATACCCTTGGGAGTTTACTCCCTCTTTCAACCCATCTCACCAGCAGCAGCAGGATCCCTCTGAGGATTTGCGTTTCCAGGCGGTTACGCCGCCGCCATCACCGCCACCAGTGCAGCAACTGCCTCTGGAGCCACCGAGGCAAAGAAGAACAGGTGCACGGATGTCCGTGCGAGGAGTGGATTTCCATTTCAGCACCCCTCAACACTCCAGTGGCAGCCACTACCCGCCACTGTATGAAGACCCGCAGCAGGGTGGGCCTTCAAACCCAGTTTCAGAGGTCGACTCAGCTCCAGTCGCACCACCACCACCACACATGGGTTATGATAACCCAATTCCTTCATACGCCGGTGCAGCGGCGTATAACCCTTTTGAGCGGCCGGCTTATCCTGGCTACAACTACTACAATGCCCTGATGTTGACCCGTATCTCGTTGCGGCAAACCACAATGCTCTTCACCCTGAAGGGCCCTATTCAGCTTCGTACCAATCTGGGTACCAAGCATATGGGTACCAATACCCGCCACCTGCTCAACCTCATCAGCAGCAGCCGCCACAGCCGCCGCTGATCCCGCCACCGCAACAACAGGAGATTCTTCAGAGACTGAGCCAGGTGGAATGGAAGGTTCAAGAGGAGCGTAAGAGCCACCGGGGATTTCTTAAGGGTCTGGCGAAACTGATCAAGGGGAAGAAGAAGAGGGATTTTTGAAGATTCCTTATTTATTTATGATGTAATCTCTTTATTTCAATTAAGTCCCTGCGTGGACATTTATTTATGTACCTAGTCCCTGCGAGGACTTTTATTTTTATTTTAGCCCCTGCGTGGGCAAATTATTTATGTAAAAGTCCCATTTAGGGCAACCTATGTACTTCTTTTAAAATTAGTGGAGTGTTTTATTTAAATTTCATTGTCATCTTATGTATGAATATAATATATGAAATAAATAAAAAATATCATTCCTTTTTAAATGATCTGCCTTTAAACATTAAATAAGAATCTTAAAAGGTATAACCTAGCCTGTATGTCATTATAGACCTGGCCATGAAGGTAAAACCTGTTTAAAAAGATGCAAATCCTTGTTAACATCTGAAAACATGTTAGCACTCCTGAGAGATGTGATTCGGTAAAATCACACATGTCATCCTTATATTGGATTCTTCCAGAGTCCTTATTTAACCTAATGATCAGTAAGTCATGGGTTCAAATCATCAATTAAGATGATTATATATGAGACATCCGTTAGTGATGCAGTGCCTATGGGCTATAATAATTATCAAGTAAGACAAAAGACAGTTGTAGTCTACGACTCCCTGTCGATAAAAGGTAATGAACTACGTTCAAACCTTAATGCCTCGATTCTCTGAAATCATGGCTTAAAATTGTCCTTGTAACTAGGCCTTATGTGCCATTAATAATACCTTTAATATTTTAATTAGGATAAATTATAATGAAAATCCTAAATAAATATGATTAACAAATTAACCAAATATGGTCTACGTTAACCATGGTTAATGAATCATCAGAAATAATGATCCCATAATAACCTCTGAATAAAATAATGTCAACTGTTTTGTAGCAATCAAGCTACATGGCTGAATCGGAGGAAGTTAACAGTTACCCGAGAGAGAACAATGATACTACTAGAGTTAATGTAGCTGGTGCAGATCTTCAGGCGTTAATAGACAATGCCGTTACTAGAGCACTTGATAGACAGTCCAAGGAATCAAGTGGCACGAGCTCTAAGACTCATTCTGAGGCTCATAGTAAGCCCCCTTCTAAAGTAAATGAGTCAAAGAAGGACGATGCTCGTCACTCGTCAAATCAGCAGAGTGTCCCGTCTAAGAAGATTGTGTTCAATCAAGAGCCCCGTGGTAAGACCTGCTCTTACAAGTATTTTGTCTCCTGCAAGCCAAGCGACTTCACATGGGAGAAGGGAGCCATAGATTGTATGACATGGCTCGATGAAATGGACACTGTTGTTGATATTAGTGGTTGTGCTGAACAAGACATTGTGAAGTATGTGTCGCAGTCATTTAAAGGTGAAGCGTTAGCTTGGTGGAGATCTCTAATCCAAGCTAAAGGAAAGATCCACTTATATAACCTGTCTTGGGATCAGTTCGTTGCTTTAATCAAGGAAAATTTCTGAACTCAACATGAAGTTGAGAAAATTGAGACTGACTTCTTGACTTTAGTCATGAAGAACCTAGACTGTCAAGCATATCTCACGAGCTTCAACACCGTGTCTCGATTTGTTCCATACTTGGTCACACCGGAACCGAAACGTATAGCCCGATTTATTGGAGGTTTAGCCCCGGAGATTAAGGGAAGTGTGAAAGCATCAAGACCTACTACATTTAGGTCAGTGGCTGATCTGTCGTTATCTCTTACTCTTGATGCGGTCAGGCAGAGATCACTTAAGAACTCTGATGAGGGGAAAAGAAAACGTGAGGATGAGAGCTCATGCCGTTTTGAGAAGAAACATAAAGGGAACTCTGAGAACAAAATTTGTTCAGGGTTCAAGAAGGATAACCAACAGTCGGGTGAAAAACCCAGGTGTAAGACCTGCAAGAAGCGTCATCTGGGAAAGTGTAGGTTCAAATCGAAATCCCAATCACAGCCCAGAGCTTGTGGGATCTGCAAATCAAGCGAGCACAAAATGTTGGATTGTAAGAAGATAAAGGATGCGACTTGTTACAACTGTAACGAGAAAGGGCATATCAAGTCCAACTGCCCAAAGTATGCGAAGAAGCCTGAGGAGGCTAAAAAGACCAATGCTCGGGTCTTTCAAATGAATGCTCAGGAGGCCATTCAGAACGACAACATGATAACAGGTACCTTTCTTATCAATGATGTTTATGCAAGGGTATTGTTTGATTCGGGTGCAGATAAGTCGTTTGTGGATAATAAATTTTGTAAGTTATTAAATTTGCCTGTTAAAACCCTAAGCATAAAGTATGAAGTAGAATTGGCCGATGGTACCATAGAAACTGCTTCAACCATGTAAGATGGACGTTTTATATCCATTAGGAACCACTCTTTTCCATTGTCTTTGCTTCCTTTGAAACTAGCTGGATTCGACATAGTAATAGGCATGGATTGGTTATCTCATAACCAAGCCCAGATCGTATGTGATAAAAAGCAAGTGGTTGTTAAAACTCCTTATGGTGAGCCGTTAACAATACAAGGAGATACTCAGTACGGGTTGCCTAAGCAAGTGTCTACGCTAAGGAATCAAGGTGTATGAAGAAAGGTTGTGTCATATATATGGCACAGGTGACTATTGATGAACCAAAGCCCAAGATCAAAGACATTCCCATTATCTTTGAATACCCTGATGTATTCCCTAAAGAACTACCTGGTTTACCTCCAGATAGGCAAGTGGAGTTCAGAATTGACATTATTACTGGAGCAGAACCCGTTGCAAGAGCACCTTACAGATTAGCACCGACTGAGATGATGGAGTTGAGAACTCAATTGGATGATTTGTTGGCCAAAGGTTTTATTCGTGCTAGCTCGTCTCCTTGGGGAGCACCGATTCTGTTTGTGAAGAAGAAGGATGAATCAATGCGTTTATGCATTGATTATCGCGAGCTAAACAAGGTTACAATCAAGAACAGATATCCATTGCCCAGGATCGATGATCTGTTTGATCAATTGCAAGGGCCAAGTTACTTCTCCAAGATTGATTTGAGGTCAGGTTACCATCAGCTGAAGGTTAGAGATGAAGATGTGCATAAGACTGCGTTCAGAACTCGTTATGGTCATTACGAGTTCTTGGTGATGCCTTTCGGGCTCACTAATGCACCAGCAGCATTCATGGACCTCATGAACCGCGTTTATAAACCCTATTTGGAAAAGTTTGTCATTGTTTTTTTTTGATGACATACTCATTTACTCAAAGAATCAGGCTGATCATGAAGAGCACCTTCGTGTATCCTTAAACTCCTTCAGCAAGAGAAGCTCTACGCCAAGTTCTCAAAATGTGAGTTTTGGCTTCGTGAAGTCCAATTTCTTGGACATATGGTTAGCGAGCGTGGTATCCAGGTGGATCCCGCTAAGATTGAAGCCATCATGAATTGGCAAGAACCGAAGACGCCCACAGAGATTCGTAGCTTCTTGGGTCTGGCGGGATACTATAGGCGTTTTGTTGAAAATTTCTCAAGGATTGCTACACCCCTGACTTCTTTGACTCGAAAGAATGTAAAGTTTGATTGGGGTCCTAAGCAACAAGAATCCTTTGAGATTCTTAAGCAAAAGTTGAGCAATGCCCCGGTTTTAACATTGCCTGAAGGAATTGAAGAATTTGTGGTATATTGCGACACATCACATACTGGAATGGGTTGTGTACTCAAGCAAAGAGGCAAGGTCATTGCCTATGCCTCGCGACAATTAAAAGTTCACGAAAGGAATTACACCAGCCACGATTTAGAATTGGGTGCCGTTGTGTTTGAACTAAAACTGTGGAGGCATTATTTATATGGTACCAAATGTGTGATCTATTCTGATCACAAGAGCCTTCAGCATCTGTTTAACCAGGAGGATCTGAACATGAGACAGCGTCGATGGATGGAGACACTGAATGATTATGATTGTGAAATCCGATATCATCCAGGCAAAGCGAATGTAGTCGCTGATGCTTTGAGCAGGAAGGAACGAGTTAGGCCCATTAGAAACAATGCCAAGAGCATTGAATTGAAGAACAGCTTGAATGAAAGGTTGTTAGCCGCTTAGAAGGAAGCTGTGTTAGAAGCTAACTATCCGAATGAAAAGTTGGGAGTAACTGCTGAACAGTTATCATATGGCAAGGATGGAATCATAAGATTGAATGGACGAATATGGGTTCCAATCTATGGAGGACTTAGGGATGTGATTCTTCAAGAAGCCCATAGTTCCAAGTATTCTGTTCATCCTAGTAGTGATAAGATGTACCAGGATTTAAAGGCAAATTATTGGTGGATAGGTTTGAAGAAATCTATAGCCACTTATGTGCCCAAATGTTTGACGTGCGCGCAAGTTAAAGCCGAACACCAGAAGCCGTCAGGTTTGCTGCAACAACCTGAACTTCCCACTTGGAAATGGGAAATGGTAACCATGGATTTTATTACAAAGTTACCAAAGACTAAACGTGGAAATGACACTATTTGGGTTATAGTTGATAGATTGACCAAGTCAGCCCACTGCTTACCAATTAAAGAAACCCACAGCTCTGACAAGCTAGCCCAGATGTACGTGGATGAAATTGTATCTCTTCACGGAGTACCAATGTCTATTATCTCTGATAGGGATACGAGATATACATCGCATTTTTTGAAAAGCTTTCAGCAATCCCTAGGCACTCGATTAAACTTCAGCACTGCCTATCATCCTCAGAGGGATGGGCAAAGCGAGCGTACTATTCAAAAGCTTGAGGACATGCTACGAGCTTGTGTCATTGACTTGGGTGGAAGTTGGGATGACCATCTTCCGTTGATTGAATTTTCATATAATAATAGCTATCATTCAAGTATTCAAGCTGCACCTTTCGAAGCCTTGTATGGAAGAAAGTGTAGGACGCCAGTTTGTTGGGCGGAAGTTGGAGACGTCCAACTAACAGGACCCGATATAGTCCTAGAGACGACAGATAAGATTGTGCATATACGCGATCATCTCAAAGCTGCCAGGGATCGCAGATAAAAGGCGTAAGCCTCTGAAGTTCGAGGTAGGTGACAAAGTGTTACTTAAAGTATCACCCTGGAAAGGGGTAATGCGTTTTGGAAAGAAGGGCAAGCTAAGCCCAAGATATATTGGACCATTCGAGATCATCGAATGTGTCGGAACGGTAGCTTACAAGCTGAAATTGCCAGAAGAGCTCAGTGGAATACATAATGTATTCCACATCTGCAACTTAAAGAAATGTCTAGCCGATGAGTCGCTAGTAATGTCTCATAAGGACGTGCAGATAGATGAGAGCTTAGAGTTTGTTGAAAAACCTTTGTCGATTGAGGATCGACAGGTTAAGAAGCTTCGAAAGAAGCATGTGCCGATTGTGAAGGTTAAATGGGATGCCCGAAGAGGCCCCGAATACATGTGGGAGGTTGAGTTCACAATGAAACAGAAGTACCCTCATTTATTTCAGTAAATCTCAAGGTCGAGATTTCTTTTAAGGGGGTGAGGATGTCACACCTCGTAAAAATAATGACCGATATAATAAAGACACGTGTCATGGAATTTAAACGTGTAAGAAATTATTTCCAAGGGACTAAAATTGTCAAACAATGTAAATATGTTAGTGAAAGGGATCCAAAGTGTCAACATGCCATTCTTGTGCCTCTGATTGACCTCACACGACGTTCGTATTCTTTAACGAATAATTTATCGAACTTGGAAAGTCGTTGTTGCTCAAGATAAGGATCTTATGAAACATAGGGGTTAAAAGTGTCAACATGTTGAAAGTAACCTCTGAGTGACCTTTTGACGATCCCAAAAACATTTTAATAATTATATATTTTGATCTCAAGAATGTCGGATTTTAATTTTGTGGAGTTTCGAAGAAAACAAGACTTTTCGGGTGATCGTATAACTAACCGGGAGCTTAACGGAGTTAGTTTTAGACCCAAGGCCCTTAAAAGTTAACTATGGGGGTCCTAAGTGCAATAAATGGAAGTTAAATAAAGTTTAAATGGACCAGGGACTGAAATTGCAAAGTTGCCAAACTTTTAACCGGATTTGAAGGTTGACGCGGGCCGCGTAAGACTTCTCTATGTCTTACGCGGGCCGCGTAAGACTTCTCTATGTCTTACGCGGGCCGCATGAGACTGCCAGTTACAGGAAGATGTGGACAGATGCGGGTTTAGCCTGTTCCACCGCCTTAGAAAGCTTGTTTTCGATTCCAGGGTCTGAGCCAACAGTATTTCATGCATAGGGGACACCTGGGATCATCAGAAATCATTTGTAGGCTTGTGTGGAATGATCTTGTGAATTATATTTGGCTATATAAGTACCTCTTGTTTGCTAGTTCATTGCACATTCTCAAAATTCATTCACAACTCATTCTCTGGAACTTCCTGGAGCTCAAGCAAGTTTTCTTAAGTTCCAATTTCGTGCTAAGGACCATTGTAAGTGTTCTTAGCCTCCTAAGTTCAAGTTTTATTAGTTTAATGACCAAAAGTCAAAGCCGTCGTAATTAAGCTTTGACTTGGTGATTAATCACTAATGGTCCAGCCATTATTCGAATTGAAAGTGGCTATGAGTTGTTAATTATGTGGGTAATAAACCCTTAAAAGGGCACCCACTGATTATCACTCTAACTTGGTCAATTGTCGGGTCAAACTTAATATTAAAAAGTCAACAGAAAGCTATTTTTGCAAATAAACTCATAACTGATAATGTATAGATTATGGAACATGTTTTAACACTAAAATAACTTGGTAAATAATGTAAGAACATGTCTAAGCCTGTTCAACCCGACAATTCTGAGTTTAGGCTCGGTTCGGAACAGAAAGTCGCAAAAGAAGACTTTTGCTTTGACTTTCAGTTCTGACCCGATTTAGCCTTAGGGTTCCTTTAGGACCATGTTATAGGTTAGTATAACCCTCTGAGGTTATACAACTTGGTTCAAAAGAAATCCTAGTTCATTGCATGTTTCCGTTAATTGCTTAAAAGTTAACCATTATGCCCTTTTGATATTAAAACGAGATTTTTGAAAATGTGAGAGGGCAAAAACCTTTATTACTGATTTATAAACATGTCCTAAAATTTGACATCAGTTTGAGGTCTAAATTGGGAGTTATGCTCGATATCGTAAAATGAAGCATTTTTATTAATTAAACGGCATATTTGATATAAACCCTATTTAAACTCAAATTTTGACACCAAACCTATTACCCACTGATGTAATATAATATTTTGGGATTTTTGGAGATTTTTATTAATTTTCATACTGATCCTAACGTGGGGTTCTTGCTTTGATTCGGTAATTTACGGTTATACCCTTTTTACTAATAAAATGAGTTTTACATAACATTTTGATACCAAATATTTTTCTACTGATTTCATATGTTAAACAAAATATTTTAAGCCTTCTAGACTGATAAAAATCTCAGCTTTCCTTATATAACCTGAAAATCGCCTAAAACCGACTTTTTACGCGTTTTAAACACATGGTATGGGTTAAAACTATGTTTAACATTTAAGACCCATTACCTACTGATGTTTTAAGTAAATTTTGATACATTAACAGTAAGTAAAAGTTTTGAACTCAGATTTCCAAAATTGACCCTTAAAGCTTATGTGAAATGACCAAAATGCCCCTACGGTGCATAGTTTGGTCATAGATGAAAAATTTCACATATGTTTAATATCTTACTGATATAACCTACTAAAATAAATATTTTGACTGATCATTTAGACCAGAACCTCAGATTGTCATTTATCCTCTTTTATAATCTTTAAAATGACCAAAATACCCCTACGGGGCTTAAATTGATTTTAAATTCGTTTTGGGCATAATGGAAGGTATCCTACTGATATCATAACACATTCTAAGCATATTAACTTAGAGAACCTGTTCATGACTCATTTGGTTACCCGTTATGCATTTTTCGCGTTCGGTGCGGTTTATGTGACTAGTTTGCGTAAATTGACCGAAACGGGTCAAACCTTATCATTTTTACCTCAAAATCCAGAATGTGTTTAGTTTAACCATATTATACAAGTCTTCATACTTGTCAGGTCTAAATCACATTCTAATTAGATCTTCGCTTAATCTTGCGTTTTGAACCGTATACATTTCATTAAAACTAACCGGTCTAAGTTAAGACTTAAATAAGACCCGTTAGGATTATAATAGGTTATTAAAAACCTTCGTTCCAGATTAGGAGCCCGGTAAAAGCTATCTGTACTTGCTTGATTGATTTACGGCTGGGAATAAATTTATATTTTTGCTCAGGTAAATACTTTTAACTTATTTTCCCTTATACGGGCTTGGGGTACGGTATTTAATAATACCGCTTGGTCGGGTATTGAATTTTTAATTGTATGAAGGTTAAATCATTGAGATTACCCGTTTAATCTGTTTTGTTTGTTTTAAGCCTTTGGGGGGTTAATGACCATGTCCTGGATATCCTCGGCTCATTCATTGAAATGGCCACGACTTAAGCACGGGGTGTAGGCATACACCTGCCGGTGCGTATGTAAAAAGATATACCCGTTTGTTCAAGAATAACTCGCCGTGGGTTATATTATGTGGTGTGTCTATTAATCTTTAACCCGGTATTTAACCCGGGCTACTGAACGTGTAACAAACATATAATTCTTTTACAAGAGTATTTCTAAATAATGGTCCCAAGTTATAAAAGAATATTTGTGCCTTGTGCATTTAAATCAATTTTTATAAACACTTTTCAAAAGAGTCGGTTAATTGTATTTACCAGTGTAAACTGACGTATTTTTCAAAAGGCTAAGTGCAGGTACTAAGCGAAATGGGTTGGCTACTCCTAGCATCGAATAAAGAGTCTTGCAAGCTTTAGATGTTTAAAAATCTATTGAACAATAATTCTGTTTATCTTTTGGTCCGCCTGTGGATCTTTTTACAATCCGTTTGTAATACCTTATGTTACTTTCGAATCGGTTTGTAATATTTTTACTTTAGTCTTCTGCTGTGCATTAAACTGTGATTATTTGACTATGATGATATCAACTACGTCACAATACTCCCCACCGGGCCCACCGGTAATACGTGGAAATATCGGGGTATGACAGCGATGCTCGAGTGGTTTGACAGCATTGAGGTTACCTTCATCAATAGTGAATGCCCTGAAAACCTTAAGACCCGAAATGCTACTGGTGTCTTTCAAGCTAGAGCCTTAGAGTGGTGAACAAATGAGCGAAACATTTTCTCCAATGAAGAAGCATATGCCTTGCCCTGGTCTGAAGTAAAGGAATTGATGATGGCCAAGTTCTGCCCACGAGCAGCAGGAGCTCGAAGAAGAATTTTGGACCCTTAAACAGATTGGTGACGACAACCTTGGCTATACCACCCGATTCAAACAATTAATCTTTATTGTACCTCACCTTGTCTCTACTCCTGAGCGTATGATCAGGAAGTACCTTCATGGCTTACCCCCTGCTATGCGTGATACTATTGAAGCCTCTCAGCCTGAAACCATCGAGGCAGTCTATCGCCTCGCAGCCAACTTGAACAACAACCGAAACCGAGATAAAAAAAACCACAACACCCACCTCTACCAAGTCAGCTAACCAAGTTACCACTGAGACCAAAGCCCAGTCGAGTGGCAGCAAAGGCAAGAAATAAAAGTTTCAAAACTAGAGCCGCAACGCGATTGTCCATACTGTAACTCCAAATCCTGCCACACCTGAAAACATAAAGAAACCTTACACTGGGACGCATCCCACGTGTAATACTTGCCATTACCATCACCCAGCTAACACCGCTTGCCGCCGTTACACTACGTGCAATCGGTTTGGACATACAACCCCTTATTGCCGCAGTGGTCCTACACCACAAGGCAATCAAGTTCAGCCAGCTCCTCAATACCCTAAACCAGTCAACAATGTTCGTGCATGCTACAAATGTGGAGACACTACTCACCTTCGCCCTCAGTGTCCTCAGTTGAATCAAGAACAACAGCAATAGCACGCTTCACGAGGTCGAGCTTTCAACATCAATGCCAACCAAGCTCAAAATGAAAATGAAGTCGTGAATGGTACGTTTCTCATTAACAAAATTTATGGTTCTTTACTATTTGATACTGGTGCAGACAAAAGCTTTATGTCTGTTGAAATCGAATCTATGATAAATTATACACGCTCAAAACTCCCCAAGTCATTCACAGTCGAAGTTGCCAATGGCAAATCCATCATCGTTGATTCTGTTCTTCACGATTGCTTTCTCACTCTCAACGATCACATTTTCCCTATTGATCTTATACCCATGCAATTGGGAAGCTTTGATATCATAGTAGGCATGGATTGGCTTCGTAAGAACCATGCTAAAATCGCTTGTCACGAGAAATACGTTCGTTTTCCCCTTCCTTCTTGCGACACTTTACACGTATATGGAGACATCCCTTCAAGAGGACTGAAGCTTATGTCATGCACACAAGCGAACAAGTACTTACGTAAATAGTACTTTGCCTTTTTAGCCCACGTGGTGGAAGAAAAGGGCAAGGGAAAGAGCATAAGTGATGTTCCAGTGGTGCGGGATTTTCCTGACGTCTTTCCTGAAGACCTACCAGGTCCTCCTCTATCTCGTCTTGTTGATTTTCACATTGATCTCATCCCTGGTTCAACTCCCATTGCTAAAGCTCCTTATCGTCTTGCTACCTCTAAGATGCAAGAATTGTCGAGTCAACTTCAAGAGTTGCTCGATAAAGGTTTCATACGCCCAAGTACTTCCCCTTGGGGTGCTCTTGTGCTTTTCGTCAAGAAGAAGGATGTTTTGTTCCGCATGTGTATCGATTATCGTGAGCTTAACAAACTCACCGTAAAAAACCGTTACCCTCTCTCTCGTATTGATGATCTTTTCGACCAACTCCAAGGCGCAACATGCTTTTCTAAGATCGATCTTCGTTCAGGCTATCATCAACTACGTGTTCTCGAAGAGGACATCCCTAAAACCGCATTTTGCACTTGTTATGGTCAATATGAGTTCGTGGTTATGCCCTTTGGCTTGACCAATGCACCTGCAGTCTTTATAGATCTAATGAATCGTGTATGTAAACTCTACTTGGATCTTTTTGTAATCGTTTGCATCAATGACATACTCATTTATTCGAAAACTCAAATTGAACACGAACGTCATTTACGCATCATACTTGAACTCCTACGTGACGAACGTCTATACGCAAAGTTTTCTAAGTGCGAGTTTTGGATCAAAGAAGTTCAATTCCTTGGACACGTCGTGAGTGAAAAAGGAATTCATGTTGACCCCTCAAAGATCGAAGCAGTGAAGAATTGGATCGCACCAAAATCTCCGTCAGAAATTCGTTCTTTCCTAGGATTGGCGGGTTACTACCACCGATTCATCTCGAATTTTTCAAAAATTGTCGTTCCCCTCACGTTGTTGACTCAGAAAGAGAAACCTTTTGTTTAGGGTCCCGAACAAGACGAATCATTTCAAACGCTTAAGGACTTGCTTTGTAATGCTCCTATCCTCGCTTTTCCTGATGGAAACGATGATTTCGTAGTATATTGCGATGCATCGAACCGTGGTCTTGGTTTTGTTCTCATGCAACGAGACAAGGTCATCGCGTATGCTTCTAGACAGCTGAAAATACAATGAGACAAGGTCATAACCAAACTTCCTCGCACTCCCTCTGGTTATGATAGCATTTGGGTGATCATTGACCATTTGACCAAATCCGCTCAATTCCTCCCGATTCGTGAGGATTTCAAAGTTGAGAAACTGGCTCGAATCTACACGGATGAAATCATATGTCGTCATGGGATACCTATTGACATCATCTATGACTGCGATGGTCGTTTCACGTCCCGCCTTTGGCAAACATTCCAAACCGCTATGGGTACTCACTTGAATCTCAATACGGCTTTTCATCCTCAAACGGATGGATAGACTGAACGCACTATCCAAACCCTAGAGGACATGCTAAGCTCTTGTGTTATCGACTTTGGTGGTAATTGGGATGTACATTTACCTTTGATTGAGTTCTCTTACAATAACAGCTATTACTCCAGTATTCAAATGGCTCCTTTTGAGGCATTATATGGACGCAAGTTCCGATCTCCTATTTGTTGGCACGAGATTGGTGACGCTCAAATTAATGGCCCTGAGCTTATTCAAGAGACGACAGATAAGATTCTTCAAATTAGCGACAACCTCCTCAAGGCTAGAAGTAGACAAAACAGCTACGCCGATAAAAGACGCAAACCTTTAGAGTTTAATGTTGGTGATCACGTATTACTCAAAGTATCTCCTTGGAAAGGAGTAATCCATTTTGGTAAAAAGGGAAAAATTGCTCCACGATTTGTTGGCCCTTTTAAGATACTCGAAAGGATTGGTAAAGTGGCATATCGACTCGATTTACCTCAAGAACTCAGCAGCGTTCATCCAACGTTCCATGTCTCAAATCTTAAGAAGTGTTTAGCTGAAGAGGGACTTCAAGTTCCTACTCAAATCTCAAGAAGTGTTTAGCTAAAGAGGGACTTCAAGTTCCTATCGATGAATTGCAAATCAATGAGACTCTTCACTTTGTGGAAAAACCGGTCGAAATCATGGATCGAGGAACCAAACAACTACGGTGCAGCAGAATTCCCATAGTCAAGGTTCGATGGGAAGGAAAGCGTGGTACCGAATTCACTTGGGAACTCGAGAGCGAGATGAAGACCAAGCATCCACACCTCTTAGATTTCGAGGACGAAATCTCCTAAAGTAGGGGAGACTGTAACGCTTCGCATATTTGTACTTTCCCGATTTAGCAAGTATTATTGTACATTCTATTTTTAGACACTTGTACTCCAGTTGTATTCTATCTCGTTTCATTTTGTAATCCGAGACAATTGATCATAATGGAAACGCAAGTATTTTATTCATATTCATGTTATTCACGTTAAACTTATGTGCATGTTTATAGTCACAATCAACATTTTAAACACTATATTTTACATGATTCTTGATTTCACGATACACATTTATTCTCGTTACACGTAAAACTCGTCAAAACATAAAACTTTAACAAACTTGAACCTCGAAAGAAAAGGGAAGCCACTTTCAGATGGATGTGCACTTTCGAGAGGATGTGCACTTTCGAAAGGATGTGCACTTTCGAGAGGATGTGCATTTTCGAAAGGATGTGCACTTTTGAAAGGATGTGTACTTTCATAAGGATATGCACATTCGTGCGAATGTGCACATCCATCCCAAACTCGCATCCGCCCGAAATTGTAGGAAACCCTAATTTCACCCTAAGCCTATAAATAGGCACACTACTTCACACTTTCACTCGCCCACAAATGCTCTTAACTTCCCCATTGCGATCAGAAGCACTTTGTAAGGGTTTCTTTCAATTTTCTATTGCATTTCATTATATTTCTTACATTTTTTATCATAATCCTCAAACTTTGTCACGAAACTTTCTTGATTCAACACATCTCAAAGATGGTTTCCACTAGTTTGCTTGGGCAAACTACTGTTGGAGCATCACATATACCAGATTCAAATCAAGATTCATAAACCTTAAACATTTTTACAACTTGTTCTTAACTTTCATCTTAATTTCTAAACAATCTTGATGGAATCTGGAACCCATCAAGCCCTCAACTCACCTCATAGTTAAGGGTTTATACTAGGGTTAATTTCTATCAAGAAATGATCTGTTTTGGGTGGATCAAACATATGTTTTTCGACAAACAGTCACATTCGTACGAACGGGCATGTCCCATTCGTACGAACGGGCATGTCCCATTCGTACAAATGGGGCAGTTTACGCACATTTTGTTTTCGATTTCATTGTTTTACATCAGTTCATCATGTTTGACCATTCTTACTTTCTGTTTTCGATTCAATTAACAACTACTGTTTGCGTTTAAGGATGTGAACTTTCATAAGGATGTGCACTTTCGAAAGGATGTGCACCTTCGAGAGGATGTGCACTTTCGAGAGGATGTGCACTTTCGTAAGGATGTGCCCATTCGTGCGAATGTGCACATCCGTCCCAAATGCACATCCGTCCCAAACGCACATCCGTTCTGAAACGCTACGCATTTTTGTACCCCCTGTTTTAGCAAGTCATGTTGTACTTTCCATTTTTAGATACTTATACTCTTGTTGTATTCTATTTCATTTCAAATTGTAATCCGAGATGATTGATCATAATGAAAACGCAATTATTTTATCATATTCATGTTATTTAATTCACGTTTTTAGCGATATGATATGCATGATTCATGGTTCTTTGAGTCACATTGATGCTTGATGCTCGTTAAACAAATTAAAACGCGTAAAATAATCAGAATTAGAAATCAAAACATTGAAAACTTGCGGATTCGTATGAAGCCAGGCTGGTTCCTACGATCCCAGCCCGTTTGTACGAACCCAGCCATTCATAACCGCCTATTCGTAGCTAATTTCTGGGAAACCCTAATGTACCCTCGAATCTATAAATAGAGGCCTTATGCCTTCATTCCAAATCGCCATTTCTCTTGTAGACACTCTCAAATTGCTATTGCGATCAGAAGCTTTGTAAGATTTCTCCTTCTTCATTTCAATTCCATTCATTTAATTTCTTGTATTTCTAATCACAAACTCTTGAATTTTTCTTAAAAACCTTTGATCCTAACTATCTCGAAGATGGTTTCCATTCGTTTTGTCTAGGAAAACTGTTATGGAGCATCACTTATACGAGATTGGATCAAAGTTCATCAAATTTTACAACTTAATTAAATTCTCGTTTCGATTATTGCACGATCTTGACGGAATCTAGAACCCATCAGACCGTAACTCAATTCATAGTTAAGGGCCTGCATTAGGGTTAATTTCCATCAAGAAATGATCCGTTTAAAAAGATCAAACATAAGTTTTTTCATCAAGAACAGTGCGTTCGTACGAAGGGACTATGCCCCTACGTACGAACAGACCTTACTTCGTATCTTCTGTTTCTGATTTTTGTTCTGTTCATACACCTGTTGTCATCATTTGAACGCTTTATCTACTAACTTAAACAAATTAAATGAATACTTTAACATTTTCAACCGAAACAGATAAAAAACTAAAACGTTTCAGAACAAACACAGTGGATCCGTACGAACCCACAAGGCCCGTTCGTACGAACCCACCTAGTTACCCCAAACTGAACCATTTTATTTTCTGTTTAAACCTCAACTTTTACACCTGATCATTTTATTTACTGTCTATATTATTTATCTTACTATTTTCCATAATCGAATTAGTTCATATCATATCACGTTTAATCAGTCGGTTCGTATTTAGTAGAAGTCCCCATTCGTACAAAGGGACTACGTCCATCCGTACGAAAGGACTACTTTGTGTTTTAACTTGTTTTGTTTTTGTACTTTAAATATTCTGATCGGACACTTTCACATCCGTAATCTTATACTCTCGTTTAACTATTTTAGTGTGATCTCGAGACTTAATCCACTCCGCTCACTGTTTAGATGTACTTCCCACGCAAAAACTGTGAGTATACTCGATCCCTTTTTCATTTTAAACACTTTAGGTGCAACATGTACATTATACCAAAACACGCAACACTTGAAACTTGTTTAATCAAAATCACACTCTATCCACATTTAAACATGAAAACATGTGATACTTGTTAATCTCATATGCTATGTATACATTTGTGTCTATGTGCTCATTAACTTCGATCAAGCCTACCTTAACAATTATAGCGCTATAGGATTCACGCACCGCCTTTGAGTCTTGGGGTATTGTTAAGAAAACATGTTAAACTCCCTTCATTTCGACGTTGTGGAAAGTCAAGATTGCTTTGGAAACTTTGGATTGACAAATAGTGACACTAGTTCAGAATATTAGTAACTTATATGTGTTATTCATGTTGGATACGAGCACGTTTAAACATTTTACTCTTATTATGCTATCTATCAAACTTATATACTCACCAACATTTTGTTGATCACTATTTTAATACATGTTGCAAGTTGATAGACGAAGTGATGAAGAAACAAGGTAGGGTGAACTTAGACACACCTTAGAAATAAACAATGTTTTGAATCTATGTTTTGATACAATTTGCTTATGTTTTGGAACAATGTATGCCATTTCTAGTAGTTATGAAATCTTGATTAAATTATCTTGTCACTATAGTGTTATGATGCTTTGAGCGATTTGTTTTCGTCTCACTCCGATGTTTCCGCCATCGGTTGGGGTGTGACAGATTGGTATCAGAGCCATAACTATAGAGAATTAGGAAAAGTAGGAATGCTTTTACCTAGTCTATAGTTTAGGAACATTCTCACTATGTGTTCTTTAAAACTACCTGCATTCTCTCTTATTTCCTTCTCTCTATTCTCTTTGGTCTTTTAATATACATGCCTTTCCTAAGGCTAACACAATACACACGGTGACGATCCAATTTTTATGATAAATCTCTTTTATGCTATCTCAATTTTAATGTGTTTTACATTTGTACGTTATATCATTTCGACTTTGGAGACACAAATCGCACTATCTTCGTAATCTAAATAAATAAATTATCTCTCGTGAACAAGTTAAATTTACGATGCTTTCATTATCTATGTTACCCTATGTGAAATTCATGTTATGCTATGTGAAATTATTTGAACATTATATGCTATGTGCCACATTCATGAAAACAAAATTCTTTAAACAAAACATTATGATCAAGTCTCATCCATTCATTGTTTTGAATCTTTAGATGTTTTCCAGTCGCCTCTGCTACTCGACCAAGAAGTCTAAGACTAGCTCTCAAAAGAAGATGATTGCATTCATGGCTAACCAGATAGCACGTGTCGTTCCCAATATCATCAGTGAGATCAACAACAGCACCTCTATTCCAAACTCATCAGTTGACTCAAAGGTTGAGCAACCCAAACTTGCATCGTTCAACTTTAAGCACTTCCCAGCTTGCAACCCTAAGCCTTTCACTGGCAATGATGGGGTAACCGCCATGCTAGAATGGTTCGATAGCATTGAGGTCACTTTCATCAACAGCAAGTGTCCTGAGAATCTTAAAACTCGTGGCGCTACTAGGGTTTTCCAAGCCAGAGCCTTGGACTGGTGGACCAGCGAGAGAAACATCCGCTCTAATGAAGCAGCTTATGCATTACGTTGGGACGAGGTTAAGCAACTTATGATGGATGCATTTTTTCCAGCTCACGAGCAGCAAAAGCTTGAAGAAGAGTTTTAGGCTCTCAAGCAAATTGGTGATGACAACCTAGCCTACACCACCCGTTTCAAACAGCTGAGCTTTATCGTACCCCACCTAGTGTCAACCACTGATCGCATGATCAGGAAGTATATCCATGGTTTACCCTCTGGCATGCGTGACACCATCGAAGTAGCCAAACTTGACAACATCGAGGCAGTCTATCGCCTCGCAGCTAGCCTAAACAACAACCGAATTCGTGATAAACAAGTTGCTACACCTACCTCCTTGAAACCAGCCAACCAGATCACCCAACAATCAAGTGGTAGCAAGGGTAAGAAACGAAAGTTTCAAAACCCTGGCTGCAATGAGATTGTCCCAGTTGCAAACCCAAACCCTGCTACACCAGAAAACACCAAGAAACCATACGCTGGGGTTCATCCCAAGTGTACTACTTGCCATTATCATCACCCTGCCAACTCGGCTTATCGCCATTACACTACGTGCAACCATTTTGGTCACACAACCCCTTACTGTCGCAATAACCCTGCACCACAAGTTCAGCAAGCTCCCCAAAACCCAAAACCAGCAAACAACGCACGAGCCTGCTACAAGTGTGGTCATACGACTCATCTCCGTCCATAATGTCCTCAACTGAATCAAGAGCAACAGCAACAGCAACCTCCACGAGGACGAGCTTTCAATATCAATGTTAATCAGGTGCAAAATGACAATGAAGTCGTTAATGGTACGTTCCTTGTTAATAACCTTTATTCTTCGATACTATTTGATACTGGCACGGACAAAAGCTTTGTGTCCGTTGAATTTGCATCTATGTTAAATTATACACACTCTAAGCTACCTAAGTTGTTTTCAGTCGAAGTTGCCAATGGCAAATCTATCTCAATTAACTATGTTCTTCGTGATTGTTTTCTCACTCTTAATGATCATGTTTTCCCTATCGAACTTATACCCATGCAATTGGGTAGTTTCGATATCATAGTAGGCATGGATTGGCTTCGTTAGAACCATGCTGAAATCGCTTACCACGAGACGTATGTTCGTTTGCCTCTCCCATCTAGTGATACTTTGCACGTTTATGGAGACATGCCTTCGAAAGGACTAAAGCTTATGTCATGCACACAAACGAACAAGTACTTACGTAAACAGTACTTTGCCTTTTTAGCCCACGTTGTGGAAGAAAAGAGAAAGGGAAAGAGCGTAAGTGATGTTCCAATGGTGTGTGATTTTCCTGATGTCATCCCTGAAGATTTACCTGGTCCTCCTCCATCTCGATCTTTTGATTTTCGTATTGATCTCATCCCTGGTTCGACTCCTGTTGCTAAAGCTCCTTATCGTCTTACACCCTCTGAGATGCAAGAGTTGTCAAGTCAACTCCAAGAACTCCTCGATAAAGGCTTCATACGCCCAAGTACTTCACCTTGTGGCACTCATGTGCTTTTCATTAAGAAGAAGGATGGTTCGTTTTGCATGTGCATCGATTATCGTGAGCTTAACAAACTTACTGTCAAAAACTGTTATCCTCTTCCTCGCATCGATAATCTCTTTGATCAACTTCAAGGCGCAACTTGTTTCTCCAAGATCGATCTTCGATCTGGTTATCATCAACTTCGTGTTCTCGAAGAGGACATTCCCAAAACCGGATTTCGCACACGTTATGGTCACTATGAGTTCGTGGTTATGCTTTTGGCTTGACCAACGCACCTGCTGTTTTCATGGATCTAATGAATCGAGTTTGTAAACCTTACTTGGATCGCTTTGTAATCATTTTCATCGACGATATTCTCATTTACTCGAAAACTCAAGCTGATCATTAATGTCATCTACGCCTCATTCTTAACCTCTTGCGTGGTGAATGCTTATATGCAAAGTTTTCCAAGTGAGAATTCTGGATAAAAGAAGTCCAATTCCTTGGAAACGTTGTCAGTGAAAAAGGAATTCATGTCGACCCTTCCAAAATCGAAGCTGTGAAGAATTGGATCGCGCCTAAATCCACATCTGAGATTCACTCTTTCGTAGGATTGGCAGGTTACTACCGTCGATTCAACTTGAACTTTTCAAAAATCGATGTTCCCCTCACTTTGCTAACTCAGAAAGAGAAACCTTTTTTTTTGGGTCCTGAACAAGAGGAATCCTTTCAAACGCTTAAGGACTTGCTTTGCAATGCTCCTGTCCTCGCCCTTCCTAATGGAAACGATGATTTTGTGGTATATTGCGATGCATCGAACCATGGTCTTGGTTGTGTCCTCATGCAATGAGACAAGGTCATCGCTTATACCTCTCGACAGCTCAAAATATATGAGAAAAACTACACTACCCACGATCTCGAGCTTGGCGCAGTTGTTTTTGCGTTAAAGATTTGGCGACACTACCTATATGGTACAAAGTGCGTGGTTTTCACAGACCATAAGAGCGTACAATACATCTTTAACCAAAAAGAGCTAAACATGCATCAACTTCGTTGGGTGGAATTGCTTAACGACTACGACTGCGAGATTCGCTACCATCCTGGCAAAGCGAATGTCGTGGCCGATGCGCTTACTCGCAAATCTCATGTTAGTAGCATTCGATGTTTACAAGTCTTTAGTGATCTTCACACTTGCATTCGTGAGGCTTAGTATTCGTCAGCCAATGAAGGAAGTTTATTCATCGAGATACGTGGTGCACTGAAGACCAACTTGTGACTAAGTCAAATGGACTCCAATACTATCTTTATCGCATTTGGGTGCCAGATCGCGACAACCTTCATGAACTCATAATGGACGAGGCACACAAGTCCCGATATTCTATTCATCCCGGTGCTGATAAGATGTACCATGACCTACGTACGTCCTATTGGTGGCCTGGCATAAAGAAGGACATTGCCACCTACGTCTCGAAATGCCTCACTTGCTCGAAAGTCAAAGCCGAGCATCGGCGTCCTTCTAGTTTACTCAAACAACCAGAGATCCCAGTTTGGAAATGGGATAGCATTCCTATGGACTTCATAACCAAACTTCCTCGCTGTTAGTGCATTTATGTCTATCGCCTCCGTCATCTCAAGACCGTAGCTGAAACTGTTTAATTCTAGGTTTTATTGTAATATCTAGTTTAGAAAGGCAAGGTGGCATTTATGTAAATAATGAGATCTCTCATTATAACCTTGGCCTATAAATAGAACCATTAGGGTTCTCATTTAGAACTTTTGCCATTTTAGAGATTTGGAGCTTAGAGGCTAGAGAGAGAAAGTGGCAAGGTGATTCACGGTTCTTTGTACGGTTTCATATCAATCTATAGAATCACATATTATAATTACGTCTCGTGTGTTCGGTCACGTTCGTGTACGGATTCCGCACGTCACACGTTCGGTTCGCAATCGTTTCGGAGTCAAAACCGGGACCTACAAGTGGTATCAGAGCAGGTGCTCGGTTGCGAAGATCAAACGCACAGATTCGTACAAGATTTGATCAGATTCAGAGCCAAAATCACCCAGATTTGTCAAATTCTTCATATTTTTCTTGTTCTTCTCAAATTGAACAGGTTTCTACGGTCAAAAATTGCTGATTTTCGGATATGTTGTGCGAAAGTACCTGATCTACAAGCCTACAAATTTTCAGATCCTAATTCCTAACGGTTTGGGAGAAATCTAAGATTTTCTATTCGAAAAGGTTGAGAAATGTTTGCTGTTGATGTTAAAGTTCATATGAATGCTAACCGATCGGACAGCTGACCGATCGGCTAGCTAACCGTTCCAAAATATTCTTTGCAATTCATTTAAGTTGTTGACTTGTTGACTGCTGACTGATCGGACAGCAGTCCGATCGAACGTCTGTCCGTTCCAAAGCACCTGACTTTATAAATTGTTTGACTTTGTTGACTGCTGATCGATCGAACAGCTGTTCGATCGAACACCTGTCCGTTCCACTGCCATACATTTAAGTCTTTGACTTTGTTTGACCTAACCGATCGGACAGCTGTCCGAACGGCTAGCATCCCAGCCGATCGATCAGCAAATCGTTTCATAACACATCACTTTTTTAGGTCACTTAGTCAACATAGTAATCTGCCATCATTTAATAACATTCAATACTATCACGTGATTCATTTTGTTGAAACATTATCAGCAGTTCATTAATTGATTGCATATGATCTGTTCAATTGTCTCGAGAATTCAGAAATGCATGTGATCTTTTGATAATTGTCGGCCATTAATTCTGCAATTGCATTAGTTTTTTACGGTGGTTCATGTGATATGTATTAATTGTTTCAGTATATCGCTAAAGGTTTGCATGTGATGTTTAATTGCTAGATCAGTTTTCATGTGAAATATTAAAGACATTGTCGGCTAGTACATGTGATGATTGTTAGTTAGCACGTGATTCAGGTCAAAGAAGTCAACGTGCCAACCGATCGTTCAGGCTTTTTTTCGTCTTGTGCCATCACTTGAATTCCCAACCGCTTGGCTAGTAAGTTCCCAACCGATCGGCTAGCAGGTTCCCAACCGTTCGGCTAGCAATACGCCAACCGATCGAACAGCATCAACGTGCAAGCCGATCGAACAGCATTTTTGTCGTTTTGTGTCAACCGATCGAACAGAGGGTCGATCGAACAGCTTTCTCATCCGATCGAACAACACCCTGTCCGATCGAACAGCTTTCCCGTCCGATCGAACAGCAACTCCAACCGATCGGACAGCACTGATTATTTTCATTGTTGACTTTTTCGGATACCCGTTCGATCAAGTTGTTTGATATTTTTAAACTGGTCGTTTGTTTATTTGTTTTTAGGTGATATTTGAGGTGATTCAAGATATACAAGGTGCAAAAATCAAGATACAATTTCAAGATGTCGAGCAGCGGTGAAGAATTTTATAACACGTTTTACAACGCTTTCACTTCAGAATCATCCGAGAGAAGATCCGAAATAAGAGAATATTCGAAAGAGATTTCAGATAATTTGAAATATGACAATATGTATGGAAGCCAACAGAAACCACCGAAACTAATGAGGATTGAAGATCATAACTGGTGGAAAAATCGGTTTGAGGGATGGGTAAAAGCTTTTGCTCCTGAAAGTTGGTTAAAATTGAAAAATGAATATAAAGCACCAGCAAAAGAAGGAGGAGAGTTATTAAATGAAGAAGAGTTTACAAAAAAAGATATAAAAAATGTTGTGGCTGAATATAAAATGATAACATTGATCAAACAATCACTAAGAGAAGATATTATTTCGTTACTCGAACAAGAAAAAACTTCAAAGAGTTTGTGGGAAGCATTAGAGAGAAAATGTGTAGGAAGTAATGAAATTGTAAGAAACAAAAAGAAATTGTTGCGTAAAGAGTTTGATTTAATCAGTTGCATGAAAAATGAATCTGTTTGTAAAATGATCGAGAGATTTGGACATCTGAAAATGGAGCTGGCCAGATACAAAATCACATATATTGAAGAGGAGCTGGTGGATAAATTGTTTGATTCATTGCCAAATGATCAAGATTGGCAATACTTCGCTCTAATGTTGAAAAATACAATTAAGCCTGAAGAGTTAACTGTGGATTTGTTGACTGAAAGACTTGAAAGCCATGAGTTGGAGATAAAGAGATCTAAAGTCAACAATCCAGCTCATCAGCAGAATGTGGAACTTTACTACAGAGGAAATGTACCACAGGCTGGATCTCCAAGAACAGCGTTTTCTGCAGAAAGTTCAAATTCAGTGAACAATGAAAGTCTTCACAGTGGTTTTCACGGTGGATCTTCTTCAACAACTTCAAGCCAAACTGCTTCAAAGAATTTATTCCAGTGTAATATCGCAGTGGATCTGAAGAATGGGCAGAATTTCAGTGAAGAGTCAGCGAAACAACAGATGGTTTTCTTGGCATCTGTACTTGAATCGTATGAAAGCCTCGTTGCAGGGAAGATTGGTAACACCAACTTGACGAAAGAAGATTACGATCAAATAGACCCCGAGGAGATGGAACTGATTGATATAAGATGGTGCATGGCAAGTGCGGTTCGTCGGGCACAGCGGTTCATGGAGATCACGGGGAGGAAGTCAATTGGTGGACCATCTACCAAACTAGGATTTGACAAGTCTAAGGTGACATGTTTTAAATGCAAACAGAAAGGTCACTTTAAGCGCGAGTGCAGAAATGTGTATGCTGATGTTTCTGAAAACCCGTTCAAAGAAGATTATTATAAGAAAGCGATTTATCATCAGAACAAATCAGAACCTCCAAGATTGAAGCAACCTGAAGAAAAATCAAGGGCTCTTGCAGTTATACATGACGATGAAGGTTACGACTGGAGTCAAGATTGTCCTGAAGAAGATGCAGTTGGATATGCATTTGTCGCCAATGTTGATCATGATAGTTGGTGGAGAAGAGACAGTGCAAGATGGGAGATTAGCAAGTTGGATGAACCATTTAAGGAAGCACAAAGAGCCAAGAGATGGAATGCAGAACTAGAGTGTTACATGGACTCACAGGGTAATCCAGTAGTTGATCCGTCAAAAGTGGATTTTGATGCAGTAACAAATTTGTTTCCAAATGAGGGCACTTTTAACACAAGAAGGCTTTCTGATAAAAGTTATTTTCCGGATTTAATGAACAAGATAAAAGAAGTTTTTGAAGCAAGTCTACCAAAGGTAGTGGAAATGAAAAAGGGAAAGGAAGAAGAGTTGAAAAAGCTGATTAAAGAAGTGAAGATTACTACAAAGCTTGCTGTTGAAAAGGAACAGAAGGAGAAAGAAGAACCGGTGCTGAAAGAATCTGAGGAGAAGATTGAGAATTTGAAGTTGGATAGTTATGAAGGTGCTGGTGATGAAAAGAAAGAAAAGCTGAAACAGACAGAGGCAGCTATAAACACTGATGTGCCAATTACCGAGGTAAATTCTGATTCTAAAATCTTGAAACCAACTGACAATGCAAGAAATGCATGGAAACTTGCAGAGTTTGTACTGAAAAAGATGACATTATAAAACAAAAGAAATTGAAACAAACAAACTTGAAAATGTTTTCAAAATGAAATGCAAGGAAATGATTGAAACAGAAGAAATTTTGAAATTAAAAGTTGAAAAACTGACACAGAAATGTCAAGGTCTTGAAAAGGATAATGAGGTTTATCGAAGACTGTGTACAGCAAAATGTGTTGATTGTGGTGAAAAAGAAACTAAGTTTCTAGATTTACAAAAACAGTATGATTCTTTAAAATGGTCGAGTCAGAGAGTACAAGAAGCATATGATACTTTGAAGAGACAAGTCAAAAGTTTTGATCAAAGACTGTCTGAAACTTTAACAACCAAAGAAATGTATGAGAGACAGTTTAGAGAAAATCAACTTGAATTAAACAAGTGTGTTGATGAAGTTGCTAATCTTAAACAAGTCTTGGCTGAAAAAGAAAAGGTTGTTACCAAACTTCAAAGTTATCATAACTCTTCGTACATTCTCGAACGCATTTTCAACATCACACCAGATGACAAAGATACTGACAAGAACAAAAAGGGAACTGGTTCAGAATTTCATCAGGTACCACCACCATTGAGAAACAATTATACTTTTTATGATGAGGAAAAGGTGGCAAAAGGTCTGAACATAGTTGACCAATTACCTGAAAGTTTCGATGTGACTTACACCAAATCTGATAAAGCTAATGATTCAGAGGTGGTAAGTAAGGTTGTTGATAGCGTTCTGAAAGATGAGTCTACAAAAGGTAAGTCTGAATCACAGGATGAAAATGAAGGTAATTTTCATGATGAGTATCTGAAAAACATAAAATCTGAGAAAGTTGTGAATGATGATTCAAAAGGATTGGTATATACCATGATTGGATCGGACAAACTATTCTTAGATATTGTATTCCCGATTCAGAATGTGATTTCAGAGAAAATTGATAAAGTTTTCAAAATGGTTGAGATTGAAAAATCTGAAATTTCAAAATTTGCTGGAAAAGGTCACAAACCTTTTTATAACAAACCTGGTTACAAGAAGAAAAACATGAAGGCTGGGTTGGGTTATAAGAAGAAACAAAGTTGGAAAAGAAATGAAATGCCAAATTCTCAGGCAAAGATGAGTTTTGTTCAAGGAAAAAGTTTTGAAGAAGAGGAAAACCTCAAATTTAGACAACAGTCTATTGAAGAGTTTTGTGCTCAAAAGAAAAGGCAACAACCACATGTCAAAGATGTGTCCAAGAGTACATGTTTCAAGTGTGATCAAATTGGACATCTTGCACGAAAGTGTCCGAATCTGAAACCTGTGGATGTTGACAAAAAGAAGCCTGAAAATGTTGAGAAACAAAAATCTGAGGGTGTGAAACAAAGGTCGGCCAGATTTGATTCAAAACAAACTTGGAGGTACAACACAAACAAGTTTGCTTCAAATCAAATTTGGAAACCAAAACAGACTAGGTCTGATTCTAGACAAACACAGATTTTTCACACACCCAGATTCAGAACAACACAAAGTTGGAACACATCAGTTGATATGACAAAATCCCAACAGTTTTGGAAACCAAAAGTTGTTGTTCAAAAACAAAATGTTCAAAAAGATTCACATTTTTACAAAAGAGGTACTCCGAAAGGTCAAAAATAGAGTGCTAAGAAACAAGTAATTTTGGTAAAAGATGAAAAAGTTGAAGTTAAAGTTGAAAAAGTTTTTGATGAGAAAGATTTTCCGAAACTGAATGATATATATTGTGTTGAAATGCCTAAGGTCAAACAGACCTGGGCTAAATTGTTCAAGTAATCAAGTAGTCTAAATGTGCAGGTGCTCAACAAAATCAAAGATTGTGAGAATGGAAGTTGGAGCAGCCTGGCACTACAGGAGGAGAAGGCTGCTGAACCATGGTTTGGTTGAACAGGGAGTTTAACATTTTCTGTACATAAATAAACAATATTTCAAAACCCTAAAAATTTGAAAAACTTAAAAACCAAAAATATGTTTTTATTTTTGTCATAATCTTGAAAAATCAAAAATATGTTTGTTTTTAAATTTTGTCAAAAATTAGAAAATTACAAAAATATGTGTTGATTGAATACGCCGAAACCCTCACGGCTGAACAAACATGATTACTTTCACAAGATTGAAAAACGGTTTTCAAACTGTCGAAAATCAATGGGTTGTAAATCATGAGGGTACTTTATATTAGTTTTTCTGCATAACAGAGCATAGTTAGCAGAAAATGGATGGCGAGACAAAGTTATCAGTATTGGTTGTCAAATTTTTCTTTTAATGGTTTTGCATTTTAGGGGGAGAAAAATTGTCAGAAAATACAAAAACATTTTTTGAAAATTTGAAAAAGCCAAAAACATGATAAAATTCAAAAATTGAGTTTTTGCGTAAAAAGAGGAAATGATAGTACATCAGTAGACAGTTATAGTATGCTAAAGAAATGTAATGATTATATAGCATTAAACAGTCTCACTGATGATATGCCGATAGGTTTTTATACATTTAGTAAACTTTTTCGGGATATAAACCTAAATTCAAACTTGCTTATTTTGTGGGGAACACTACTTGGATATATAGGTAACCCCTGAAATCTTGTTTGAAGGACCCCTCTTTCTGAGATACTAGGTCTTTATGCTTAGTGATATCTGGGGTATTATCCCGGGACTTCTGATTTTGCGGAAGCAATGGCCTAGTCCCCGGAGAATACTTTCCACATGCTTGAATTATAGCGCCGCCCTCAACAAATTGATGAAACAATAAAATTGATAGTCATTGTTGTTGTAATACAAAAGATCCTCTAAAGGGGACACACCGAAAAGTCGAGTCGTCATCTCTCTGCTGAACGGAAGTTCTGACCTGAGCTCTTACGGTTTCGTACTATAATTTATTCCCCTTACAGATATCATCTAGGTATACTCACCTGTAAGACTGAATATTGGGATCCGGATACAGGAGTATATTCAAGAGGTGGGACACATAAATGAGTTTAAGTTCTTAAAACATCTAATTCGTATCCTGAATCAGTTGAAGTTTGTGTGAAAATTTAAGTGGACAAGTATATCGACAATCTAAGTGAATTGTTTAATTCTTAATGTGTAACTAAGCTCAATGGTACTTGTGACTTGTCAAAAACTGATATGATCCTCTGACGCAAACTCAAACAAAAATATTGTCTGTAAATATGTTTGTACATATTTCTTTACTGCTTTATATTTTCAGAAAAATTCAAAAGGATTTTGATTTCTGCTTTATTTTCGACAACCGATGTTTGGGAAGCTGAGTTTCAAAATCTAAGTATGTTGATCGTGTTTCTGAAAATAAAACAAGTTCATTAATTTGAAACTTGAAGTTTTAATCAAAAATCGAAAACAGTTTGTGAAATCTCCAAGGTCATTAATTTGGACTTGGATGATTTATTGTGAGGGATTTGGATTCTTAATTGTTAAAATCAGATTAAAGAGCTATGTTCTAATCTTGGTCGCTTAAACTACCAAATCTTTGAAGAATTGTTGATAGGGGAAGAGAATCAAGTATTCCTGGATATACTCATATTATTATATCTTAGAGCCAGGATCTTGATTTAGAAAGTTTAAAAGAGCCAGGTTACAATTCCTGGTCAATCAAAAATGCTTTTACTTATAAAATATTGAGAATTGCATATGCTATACCAGACTACGATCCCGACAGCCGAGTCTAAGGGGGAGTCTGAAGACGAGCTCAACGAAAGGGGGAGCATGCATTCAAGGAGCCACGTAACTATCCTAGAGGAGCTTGTAACCGGAAAGCCAGGTGTCGATCCCAAAGCACGGAAGCTTGACGAAAGGGGGAGCCTGAAGAGTCTACTGAAAGAGGAAGCTGAAGACAGATCCATGGGGATTCTGTTCAAGTGAGAGAGAGAAAAATCAAAAGCTACGAGTCTGACTAAATGTTTGAGATTGACTGCGGCAATATCCAAGGGGGAGTTTGTTAGTGCATTTATGTCTATCGCCTCCGTCATCTCAAGACCGTAGCTGAAACTGTTTAATTCTAGGTTTTATTGTAATATCTAGTTTAGAAAGGCAAGGTGGCATTTATGTAAATAATGAGATCTCTCATTATAACCTTGGCCTATAAATAGAACCATTAGGGTTCTCATTTAGAACTTTTGCCATTTTAGAGATTTGGAGCTTAGAGGCTAGAGAGAGAAAGTAGAGAGAGAAAGTGGCAAGGTGATTCACGGTTCTTTGTACGGTTTCCCTATCAATCTATAGAATCACAGATTATAATTACGTTTCGTGTGTTCGTGTACGGATTCCACACGTCACACGTTCGGTTCGCAATCGTTTCGGAGTCAAAACCGGAACCTACACTCGCACACCTTCTGGTCATGATAGCATTTAGGTAATCATCGACCGTTTGACCAAATCAGCTCACTCTCTTGCTATTTGTGAAGATTTCAAAATTGAGAAGCTAGCTCGAGTCTATACTGATGAAATCATATGTCGTCATGGTATACCCATTGACATCATCTCTGACCGTGATGGTCATTTCATTTCACGTCTTTGGAAAACTTTCCAAACCGCTACGGGTTCTCACTTGAATCTTAGTACAGCTTTACATCCTTAAACGGATGGACAGACTGAATATACTATCCAAACCCTAGAGGACATGCCCCGTTCTTGTGTCATCGACTTTGGTGGTAATTGGGATGTACATTTACCAATGATTAAGTTCTCGTATAACAACAGCTATCACTCCAGTATTCAAATGGCTCCTTTTGAGGCATTGTATGGTCGCAAGTGCCCGATCTCCCATTTGATGGCATGAGATTGGTGACACTCAACTTACTGGCCCTGAGCTCATACAAGAAACGACTGATAAGATCCTTCAAATCCGTGACAACCTCCTCAAGGCTAGGAGCAGACAAAAGAGCTATGCCAACAAGAGACGCAAACCTTTGGAGTTTAATGTGGGTGATCATGTGTTACTAAAAGTATCTCCTTGGAAAGGAGTTATTCATTTTGGTAAAAAGGGAAAACTTGCCCCTCGCTATATGGGTCCCTTCAAGATACTCGAGAGGATGGGAAAGGTGGCTTATCGACTCGATTTACCTCAAGAACTTAGCAACGTTCATCCAATATTTCATGTCTCGAACCTCAAGAAGTGCTTAGCTGATGAGGGACTTCAAGTTCCTATCGATGACTTGCGAATAAAGGAGACTCTTCATTTTGTGGCGAAACTGGTCGAAATCATGGACCGAGGAACAAAGCAACTTAGGCGTAGCAAAATTCCCATAGTCAAGGTTCGTGGGGAAGGAAAGCGTGGTGCTGAATTCACTTGGGAACTCGAGAGCGAGACGAAGACCAAGTATCCACAACTCTTCGTTCAACCTTCCTCTTAGATTTCAAGAACGAAATCTCCTAAAGTAAGGGAGACTGTAACGCTTCACATTTTTGTACCCTCCTTGTCACACCCCCAAAACCACATGCGGAGTACCACCGCTAGGCGTGTGACGTGACCAGGATCCAGCCACCAATTATACTGAGCATTGGTTAATAGTAAGAAGTTTCACCAACCATAATAGTTAGTAAACATCATAGTTTAAAGTTTAAAAATTTAAGTTCAAATAACCGTTTAAGTAAGCAGCGGAAGCATAAACCAAATAGTTTCAAAACAAAGTTCATAGTTCAAGATTATTTAGAACCCAACACATGGGTTAGACGACATCTACACATTCCCAAGCTGCAAGCTCCTGAGTCACTGTGTACCTGCAAAGCATGCAGTAGGGTATCAACAAAAATGTTGGCGAGTTCACGAGTTGTCCAGTTTTTAATTTCCAAAAAAAACTTGTTTCACTAGTTAATTTACTCATTTATACATGCCATGGGGAGCTACCCCATAAGTAAGCTACTAAACTGTTTTTACAATACCGAATACTATTCATCTGTACGTTTCCGTAGAGTGCCCCGTTTGTCAATGTTCTATCATCATTGATGGTTTTGCCAGAGTACATGAGTTCACGCCCGATCCCATACGCGGGCACGGTGTGAGGTTGGTGAGACCTAAATAGCGCTATCAACTAATAACCCGTTCGCCAGACCCCGACGACTAATCGGTATTAAGAAGTGAGGACTTGAGTGATAGAGTTTCGTTTAGTGTTGCTTGTTGCATCCAGTATAAACAGTAATTAACTAAAAGTCCCACATAAGGGGAGAAAAGTAGGTTTGTATCCCTTCAAGGGGATAGTGTTGTTATAAGTTCCGTTTCCCAACCACCGGGAACGCATGCTTTAGTAGTTTGTGAACTCACCTTGGGTTGCTCGGCAGATTAGTTACTTGGTCAAACACGTTGGTCACCACGTCCGGCTAGATGTGGAGAGTGTATGGAAGAGCGGTGAATGAAGTTCCGAGTGAGGGTAATGAGCTTGATCCGAGAGTCTTGATGCTACCGGTTGAATCCGAGAGAGAGAGGAGGAGAGGGTGATGTGGTTAGGGTTTTGTTTAGAGGGTGGATAAGAGTGTGTGGGAGTGAGTGTGAGGGAATGTTTGCAAATGGTGAAAAGTGGCAAGGTTGGTCATCCTCATGGGTTTTATACCCATTCCGAGTTGGTGCACCCTAATGGGTTTCCAAGTGGGTTTCTCGGGTGTGTGGCCCAACCGGCCCAACTGTTCACTGTTTACTCGAGACTGAGTGGTCTCGAGTCGGGTTCATGGTCTCGGTTCATTACAAACCTATATATATATATATATATATAACTATACATTATACGTACACATTATCAACACATAGCACATCAAGATAAATCACAAACTTTCATTTAATAATATGTACATGCAATACTGAAGCAAGAAGGTTGCTCGGAAAAATCCAGAGTGTCACATTATCCCCAAGTTTTAAGAACTTTCGTCCCGAAAGTTAAGGCAGCCACTGTCAAACAGGTGAGAATGTTTCAACGGGGTGTCACATTATCCCCCCGTTAGTTTGGAATTTCGTCCCGAAATTTGGTTGTAGCTTCAGCGCTAGGAGTTTCATTTGGGAACAACTGGGGATACTTGCGCTTCATCTGGTCTTCCCGCTCCTAGGTAAACTCTGGGCCACGGCGCGAGTTCCAACGAACTCGTACGATAGGTATCTGGCTACGTTTGAGGGTTTTGATTTCTCGATCCGTGATCTCAATCGGTTCCTCAGTAAAGTGTAGCTGTTCGTCAATAGTGAGTTCCTTGAAAGGAATGATGAGTGTTTCATCTGACAGACACTTCTTCAGATTATACACATGAAAGACGTTGTGCACCGCACTCAGTTCTTCAGGCAGATTCAATCTGTAAGCAACCTTACCGATCTTTTCGGTAATTTTGAATGGTCCGACATATCGCGGATTAAGCTTGCCCCGTTTTCCAAAACAAACCACACCCTTCCAGGGTGAGACTTTAAGTAGAGCCCGGTCACCGACCTGGAATTCTAGCGGTTTCCTACCCTTATCAGCGTAACTTTTCTGACGGTCACGAGCTGCCGCCATGCGTTGTCTGATCTGGGCAATCCTTTCCGTAGTCTCGACTACAAGTTCCGGGCCAGTAATTTGGCTTTCGCCAACTTCCGCCCAACATAATGGTGATCGGCATTTATAACCGTACAATGCCTCAAAGGGTGCTACTTGAATGCTGGTGTGGTAGCTGTTATTGTAGGAGAATTCCACTAACGGTAGATGTTTTTCCCAGCCCTTGCCAAAATCGATTACACATGCCCTAAGCATGTCTTCAAGGATGGTGCGTTCAGACTGCCCATCCGTTTGTGGATGATAAGCGGTGCTCATGTCTAAACGTGAGCCGAAGGATTTGTGCATAGCTTGCCACAACTCAGAAGTAAAACGCGCGTCTCGATCGGAAATAATGGAGGTTGGCACCCCGTGCCTCGAAACCACTTCCTTTAAGTAAACCTCTGCCAAGGTAGAGAACTTGTCTGTTTCTTTAACGGCCAAGAAGTGTGCAGACTTAGTTAATCGATCCACTATCACCCAAATGGTGTCATTTCCGCGTTGAGACCTAGGCAGGCCAGTAACGAAATCCATGGAAATTTGCTCCCATTTCCATTTCGGGATCTCTGATTGTTGGAGTAAGCCCGATGGTTTCTGATACTCAGTCTTGACTCTCGCACAAGTCAAACATTTACTGACATAAGTTGCTATGTGGGCTTTCATGCCAGGCCACCAGTATGTAGTCTTTAAGTCGTGGTACATCTTATCCGAACCAGGATGTACTGAGTAACGGGACTTATGGGCTTCGTCCATTACAAGCTCGCGTAAATTCCCATAAAGTGGGACCCATATACGCCCGGTTACGTAGTAAGCACCGTCTTCTTTTTGTTCTAATCGTTTCCTCGATCCTCGTAGGGACTCTGCCCTGATGTTCTCGACTCTCAATGCTTCAACCTGAGCATTTCTGATCTGATTGGGGAGGTTCGAGTGGATAGTGAGCTGTAAAGCACGAACACGCTTAGGTTTGGTTTCCTTCCTGCTGAGGGCATCTGCTACAACATTAGCCTTGCCTGGATGATATTTAATCGCGCATTCGTAGTCGTTTAGGAGTTCGACCCATCGGCGTTGCCGCATATTCAACTCCTTTTGTTCCATTATGTGCTGGAGACTCTTGTGATCGGTGTAAATCGTGCACTTGGTACCGTACAAGTAATGTCTCCAAATCTTGAGCGCGAAGACCACAGCTCCGAATTCTAAGTCATGTGTCGTGTAGTTCCGTTCGTGGATCTTGAGTTTTCATGAATCGTAAGCAATAACTTTCTCGCGTTGCATCAGCATGCAACCGAGTCCTTGGATAGAAGCGTCGCAGTAGACCACAAAGTCGTCGGTTCCTTCGGGTAACGAAAGAATAGGAGCACTACAGAGATTATCCTTTAGCTTCTGAAAGGCAGATTCCTGAGCATCATTCCATTTGTAAGCAATACCCTTCTGGGTGAGAGTCGTGAGGGGTTGAGCGATCTTTGAAAATCCTTTGATGAATCTACGATAGTATCCTACCAATCCCAAGAATTGGCAAACTTTGGTCGGTGTCTTAGGAGTAGGCCAATTCTTTATAGAGTCGATCTTAGCTGGATCGACGTGAATTCCGTCCAGATTGACCACATGTCCAAGGAAGTGGACTTCTCGAAGCCAGAAGTCACATTTCGAGAATTTGGCGTACAATTGTTCATTGCAAAGGAGTTCGAGAATAAGACGCAGGTGTTGCTCATGCTCCTCTTGACTTTTCGAGTAGATCAAGATGTCATCAATAAACACAATCACGAATTTGTCGAGGTAGGGCTTGCACACGCGATTCATGAGGTCCATGAATACCGCAGGCGCGTTAGTCATTCCAAATGGCATGACGAGGAACTCGTAATGACCATAACGGGTTCTGAACGCAGTTTTGGAGATGTCTTCGTCACGGACTCTCAGCTGATGATAACCTGATCGTAGGTTAATCTTAGAATAGTAGCTCGATCCTTGCAACTGATCGAATAGATCGTCGATACGTGGAAGGGGGTAACGATTCTTAATGGTAACCTTGTTCAGCTCACGATAGTCGATGCACATGCGGAATGTGCCATCTTTCTTCTTGACAAAAAGCACTGGTGCTCCCCAGGGCGACGAACTAGGACGGATAAATCCTTTGTCCAACAGTTCTTGTAGTTGCGTAGAAAGTTCCTTCAGTTCTGTGGGAGCCAGTCGATAAGGTGCGCGAGCTATAGGTGCTGCTCCGGGAGCTAGTTCGATTTGGAATTCGACCTGACGGTGAGGAGGGAGTCCAGGTAGCTCTTCAGGAAAAAACCTCGGGATAGTCGCGTACAACTGGAAAATCTTCGATCCTCTTTTCCTTTTCCTGTGTGTCAGTGACAAGTGCTAAGATAGCGGTGTGCCCCTTTCGTAAACACTTCTGGGCTTTTAAGAATGAAATGACGCCTGTGACTTCTCCGCCTTTGTCACCTTGAACGATAAGGGGTTTGCCAGATCGATGGGGAATACGAACCCTTTTCTCTTGACAGAGAATTTCAGCCCGATGTTTGGATAACCAATCCATACCAATGACGACGTCGAAGCTTCCAAGAACGATAGGGAAAAGATCAATGCTAAAGGTCTGACCAGACAATACTAGTTTGCAGTTACTTATCACGTGTGAGGCCTCAATGTTCCTACCGTTAGCTAACTTGACGATATGCTTAGAACTTAATAAAACCGGCGTACTCTTAAGCTTCTTACTAATACGTAGGGATACATAGCTAGCATCGGCTCCAGAATCAAACAATACAGAAACATAACGATCATCGAGCAGGAACTTACCCGCTACGACGTTGGGATCATTCCTAGCTTCTCCAGCTCCAATCACAAAAGCCCTTCCTCTTGCACCATTTCCAGCATTGTTGTTATTGTTCCCAGCACCCTGATTGTTGTTGTTCTGATTCAGTTCAGGGCAATCCCTTCGCATGTGCCCCGTTGCTCCACACTTGAAGCATCCACGGTTGTTTCCTTGTTGCTGTTGTGGTTGTTGTTGATTCTGCCTAGCTGGAAGCTGGCTCCTGCAGTATTTGGCTTCATGCCCCATCTTGTTGCATCGCTGACACTGACTTTTGCCACATGGCCCACTGTGGTGTCGGTTACATTTGTTACACTTGGGGTGGTTTCCTCGATAGCCACCCTGTTGCTGAGGGCCCTTGTTGCTTTCAGTCTTCCTTTGCTGAACTGAGGCTTGAGTGGGGTTAGCATCCTTACCCTGATTCCCATCCCACTTTCGTTTGTTATCGGTAGAAGTTCCAGCAGTAGCACTGATCCTTTTGGGCAGCTTGCCTTGTTCCAAAGCCTGATCAGTGAGTTTGTGAGAAAGACGAATGACTGGCTGAATCGTAGTGAGGTTGGCTGAGGTCACATGACTCTGGATCTCTGGAACTAGACCCTTGAGGTAGAGCTCGATTCTTTGGTAAGCAGGTCGAGACATGTTAGGGCAGAGGGCAGCATAATCATTGGACTGCTTGGTGTAGGTCTCAATCTCTGATCCAACCATCTTAAGCTCGAAGTACTCGTTTTTGAGCTTGTGGATATCATCCCTGTGGCAGTATTCTTCCTTGATCATGTTCTTGAAATTTTCCCATGCAGTAGCATTAGCAGTTTCCAAACCAAGCATCTGAATATGTGCCTTCCACCATGAAAGCGTGTTTCCTTCAAGCGTACCAGTAGCAAACTTTACCCAATTAGCAGGGGGACACTCGCAGACAGCAAAGACAGCTTCGGCCTTTTCAATCCAGTGCAGAAGGCCTATGGCACCCTCAGTGCCGTTGAAAGGGAGAGGCTTGCAATCCATGAAAGTTTTGAAAGTGCAAACACGTGGTTGCGCAGGCGCTTGCTGACCTGTCGTGAGAAGCGAAGCGAATAGGCTTAGAGGTAAAAAGACCAGGCGGGGGTAGGATCTAAACATCCTAAATTAACGGGTTTACCTCCAGGGTGAGCTGCGAAAGCTGCAGCCACCGTGTTGAGCAAGTTAGTGAACAGAGCCTGAGTCATGTTAACGTTTCCTCTTCCGGGTCCACTCATTGTCTTCATAACCAGAAAACACAGTATGAGTGTGATGTCATAATGTAGTGAGTGTGAGATAGAAGAGGGGTGTGTCTATCTAGCTAGGTATACCAGTACGTATAGTAGAACATAAATCATAAAGTAATCTAGCAAGTAAACACAAGTCCAAGCTATGGGGTAGAGTACGTTGAGTCTTGCCCTTGGAGTGTAGTGTCGTTACGAGTCACGGGTTATAGTCTGGTTTTTCTCAAAAAGACTTTCTCTTTTTTTTTACAACCAAGTTCACTATAACCAATGGCTCTGATACCAATCTGTCACACCCCCAAAACCACATGCGGAGTACCACCGCTAGGCGTGTGACATGACCAGGATCCAGCCACCAATTATACTGAGCATTGGTTAATAGTAAGAAGTTTCACCAACCATAATAGTTAGTAAACATCATAGTTTAAAGTTTAAAAATTTAAGTTCAAATAACCGTTTAAGTAAGCAGCAGAAGCATAAACCAAACAGTTTCAAAACAAAGTTCATAGTTCAAGATTATTTAGAACCCAACACATGGGTTAGACGAAAACTACACATTCCCAAGCTGCAAGCTCCTGAGTCACTGTGTACCTGCAAAGCATGCAGTAGGGTATCAACAAAAATGTTGGCGAGTTCACGAGTTGTCCAGTTTTTAATTTCCAAAAAAAAAACTTGTTTCACTAGTTAATTTACTCATTTATACATGCCATGGGGAGCTACCCCATAAGTAAGCTACTAAACTGTTTTTACAATACCGAATACTATTCATCCGTACATTTCCGTAGAGTGCCCCGTTTGTCAATGTTCTATCATCATTGACGGTTTTGCAAGAGTACATTAGTTCACGCCCGATCCCATACGCGGGCACGGTGTGAGGTTGGTGAGACCTAAATAGCGCTATCAACTAATAACCCGTTCGCCAGACCCCGGTGACTAATCGGTATTAAGAAGTGAGGACTTGAGTGATAGAGTTTCGTTTAGTGTTGCTTGTTGCATCCAGTATAAACAGTAATTAACTAAAAGTCCCGCATAAGGGGAGAAAAGTAGGTTTGTATCCCTTCAAGGGGATAGTGTTGTTATAAGTTCCGTTTCCCAACCACCGGGAACGCATGCTTTAGTAGTTTGTGAACTCACCTTGGTTGCTCGGCAGATTAGTTACTTGGTCAAACACGTTGGTCACCACGTCCGGCTAGATATGGAGAGTGTATGGAAGAGCGGTGAAAGAAGTTCCGAGTGAGGGTAATGAGCTTGATCCGAGAGTCTTGATGCTACCGGTTGAATCCGAGAGAGAGAGGAGGAGAGGGTGATGTGGTTAGGGTTTTGTTGAGAGGGTGGATAAGAGTGTGTGGGAGTGAGTGTGAGGGAATGTTTGCAAATGGTGAAAAGTGGCAAGGTTGGTCATCCTCATGGGTTTTATACCCTTTCCGAGTTGGTGCACCCTAATGGGTTTCCGAGTGGGTTTCTCGGGTGTGTGGCCCAACCGGCCCAACTGTTCACTGTTTACTCGAGACTGAGTGGTCTCGAGTCGGGTTCATGGTCTCGGCTCATTACAAACCTATATATATATAACTATACATTATACGTACACATTATCAACACATAGCACATCAAGATAAATCACAAACTTTCATTTAATAATATGTACATGTAATACTGAAGCAAGAAGGTTGCTCGGAAAAATCCAGAGTGTCACATTATCCCCAAGTTTTAAGAACTTTCGTCCCGAAAGTTAAGGCAGCCACTGTCAAGCTGGTGAGAATGTTTCAACGGGGTGTCACACTCTTGTTTTAGCAAGTCATGTTGTACTTTCCATTTTTAGACACTTGTACTCTTGTTGTATTCTATTTCATTTCAAATAGTAATCCGAGACGATTGATCATAATGAAAACGCAATTATCTTATCATATTCATCTTATTTAATTCACGTTTTGAGCGATATGTGATGTGTGTAAAATGCAACATATAAATTACATCAAATGAGGCATAAAACTAACTCTTTTTAGCACTAATGTTGGAAAAAGTGTGCTTTTGTCTTCCTTTTGTATTTTCAGGACTAAATTAGCGTAAATGAACAAAAGAAGCAAATATGCAGCAAAATCTAACATAATTACAAGAAAAGTAACAAACGTGGCATGCCCGGCCCCTCGACAGCATCTTCCCAAGCAACAACAAGCAAACAGAAAGCTGAACACGCCCCGTGCCCAGTGGACACGGGGGCGTGCTCAGGTGTCTGCAGAAAAGACAAAGCTGTAGAAGCTTCTATTTCCCAACACGGGGGTGTGCCCAGCTCAACATGGTCGTGGTCAACGCTAACATTCGCAGAATCCAAGCAAATCTTGATAGTACAGATACGCTTCTGCACACGGGGCCGCGCCCAGCGGACACGAGGGCGTGTGGAGCTAATGCAGACAAAATGTAATTAATGAAGAAAGAGAAAGTGAATGGACACAGGGCCGTGCCCAGCGGACACAGGGCCGTGTCCGGGCTTCTGTGCAGGCTATAAATAGAGGTGCTTGGTTCACTTCAAAGGCATCCCTTGGCAAACCACCTCTCTCCCACTTCACCCACACTCCACCACCATCACAACACCCACATCCACCACCATCATTCATCATCTATCATAGAGTGTGTGTAGTAGTCTCGGGATCCAAGATTGATAGTAAGAGTTCTTGACAATCAAAGGCCATGTTTCCTAAGTCTCTTACATCACTTGGTGAAGACAAGCATTTAGTGTAATACTTTTGTTTTTTAATCTTTTCGCACTTTTTATTTGGTTTTGTATTAATGACTTTAATAACTAGTTTATTATGTTGAAGGTGAAACTTCCTTATCATTTGTCCGTGGTGTCTTGGCGTTATTTTACTGTCTATATAAAATAAAAGATTTACACCATTCATATCTCTACGGTCTATATAGAGATATGTTGGCTACCTGGTCGGGGGTTAAGGAAATGGTTTGGTAAGGTTCTTGCCTTGTTCAGTGTATAGATCCTGCAAGGACCTGGGTCAAGCTTACTAGGACCTCCTTTAATACCCACTGGTATTGGATGGCGGGGGTGCGAATGGCTTGATCCCCTCATATGTAAACTACTATTAATACATTAACCTGGCTACGTGGGATTGAATCCCTGCTGACTCAAACACTTAGCTGAGGGTAACGTCCCCTTCAAAAGAGGGGCCTACCACATTACGCATTAATAACTTGATTAATTATCTTCCAATATTCCAACCCTTTAGGATTGTATCCTTGCTGACTCAAACTACTGGGTTGAGGCTAACTAAATTCATAGTTAAGGGCCTGCATTAGTGTTAATTTCCATCATGAAATGATCCGTTTAACAAGATCAAACATAAGTTTTTTCATCAAGAACAGTGCGTTCGTACGAAGGGACTATGCCCCTCCATACGAATGAACCTTGCTTCGTATCGTATGTTTCTTATTTATGTTCTGTTCACACACCTGTTGTCACCATTTGAACGCTTTATCTACTAACTTAAACAAATTAAATGAATACTTTAACATTTTCAACCGAAACAGATAAAAAACTAAAATGTTTCAGAACAAACACAGTGGATCCATACGAACCCACAAGGCCCGTTCGCACGAACCCACCTAGTTACCCCAAACTGAACCGTTTTATTTTCTCTTTAAACCTCAACTTTTACACCTGATCATTTTATTCACTGTTTATGTTATTTATCTTACTGCTTTCCATAATCGAATCAGTTCATATCACGTTTAATCAGTTGGTTCGCATTTAGCAGAAGTCCCCGTTCGTACGAAAGGACTACGTCCATCCGTACGAAAGGACTACTTTGTGTTTTAACTTGTTTTGTTTCCGCACTTTAAATATTCTGATCTGACACTTTCACATCCGTAATCTTATACTCTTGTTTAACTATTTTAGTGTGATCTCGAGACTTCATCCACAACGCTCACTGTTTAGGTGTACTTCCCAAGCAAAAACTGTGAGTATACTCGATCCCTTTTTCATTTTAAACACTCTGGGTACGACATGTACATTATACAAAAACAAGCAACACTTGAAACTTGTTTAATCAAAATCACACTCTATCCACATTTAAACATGAAAACATGTGATACTTGTTAATCTCATATGCTATGTATACATTTGTTTCTACGTTCTCATTAACTTCGATCAAGCCTACCTTAACAATTATAGCGCTATAGGATTAACGCACCGCCCTTGAGTCTTGGGGTATTGTTAAGAAAAACATGTTAAACTCCCTCCGTTTTGACGTTGTGGACAGTCAAGATTGAGTTGGAAACTTTGGATTGACATAGAGTGACACTAGTTCAGCATATTAGTAACTTGTATGTGTTATTCATGTTGGATATGAGCACGTTTAAAAATTTTACTCTTATTATGCTATGTATCAAACTTGTATACTCGCCAACATTTTGTTGATCACTATTTTAATACATGTTGCAGGTTGATAGACGAAGTGATGAAGAAACAAGCTATGGTCAACTTAGATACACACCTTAGAAGAACCTCTAGATGAACCCGAACGCTTTATAAGAAAAAGACTTAAAGCTAAAAACCAAGAGAAAGTTTCGGGGGACCCACTTCCAATGGCGGATCAACGTACCCTCATAGATTACCTACGACCCACTATAGGTAATCTTGGCGCCGTTATCAATGCGCCAAATGTCGTTGCCAACAACTTCGAACTTCGGCCGCATTTGATCCAAATGCTCCAAAACTCCGCAACTTTCCACGGGCTCGCGGACGAAGATCCCCATTTACATATTACCATTTTTTGGAAATATGTGATACTTTTCGGATCAACGGAGCATCAAATGACGCCATCCGCCTCCGAATGTTTCCATTTTCACTAAAAGACTGAGCTAAGGCTTGGCTTAACACCCTCCCGGTTGGTTCGGTAAACACCTGGGATGAACTAGCCCAAAAGTTTTTGTATAAGTATTTCCCTCCTGTTAAAACGGCTAAATTAATGACTGAAATTAATACATACTCACAAGAGGACGGGGAATCCTTATATGAAACTTGGGAAAGGTTCAAGGAGCTACTAAGAAAGTGTCCTCATCATGGTCTTGCGGTATGGCAACAAGTATCCACTTTCTATAATGGGTTGTTGCCACACACAAGACAAACACGTGACTCTAGCTCCGGGGGACTTTTAGGTAATCGTCGCCCAAATGAAATTTATAATCAAATTGAGGAAATTGCTCAAACCAATTTTCAGTGGCACACTCCCCGAGGCACAAAATCTATTGCCCCGGGCGCCCATAAGGTTGACGAAAGCACCTCTTTGCAAGCCCAAATCGAGGCCCTTTCTTCAAAAATAAAAAAGTTAGAAATGGCAAAAACGGCCTCGGTTATGGCTTGTGAAGGGTGTGGTGGACCACATGAAAATTGGAGTTGTATGAAAGAAATGGATAATCAAACAGAAACGGTAAACTACATTGATAATAGACCTAGGCTGTCAGGTCCGCCAACAAGTACCTACAACCAAGGATGGCGTAACCACCCTAACCTTGTTTGGAGAGAACCCGGCAATAGTAGTAACCAACAAAATCAAAACCAACGAACAAACTTTCAACAACCAAGAAACGAGTCACAAAATTTCTCTCAACAACAACAAGGGGGACGAGAGAGGCTTGAAGATACTATCTCTCGCCTCATCTCCGACACCGAAAAGAAAAACTCGGATCGATTTCAACAAGTGGAATCGAACTTTAGAAATCAACAAGCTAGTATTCAAAACATTGAAAAACAACTAAATCAACTAGCTCAAAATTTCTCCGAGAGACCACAAGGCGCATTACCAAGTAATACCGAAACCAACCCAAAGGCGCAAGTACATCTCATCACATTGAGAAACCGTACCGTAGGTCCCGAGGAGGCTCCACTACCTCCAACTGAAAAGAGCCAGTCTAACCAAACCGCAACTTCGCCGACGCCCCAACAAGAGACGGCTCCTCCACCAAATCAAGAGCCTACCAAGAATCCCCCGGTACCGTACCCCGGTAGGTTACTTCGCCAAAAGACCGATGAGTAATTCACAAAATTCGTAAATTTACTAAAACAATTGCATGTTAATATTCCATTTGTCGAAGTCCTAACTCAAATGCCTAAATATTCAAAATTTATGAGGGACTTCCTCACTCACAAAAGAGAAATTGAATCATTGCAATTAGTTAATTTAAGCGAAGAATGCTCCGCCTTGCTACTCAACAAACTCCCACAAAAGAAGATCGATCCCGGAAGCTTCACCATCCCTTGTTCGATTGGGGAATCACCCATACCCAATGCACTAGCCGATCTCGGGGCTAGTATCAACCTCATGCCCGCATCAATGTTCGACCGACTCGGACTAGGGAAAACAAGTCCTACAAAAATGAGCATACAACTCGCCGATAGGTCCATTAAATATCCACAAGGTGTCGCCAAAAATCTATTGGTAAAAGTCAGAGACTTTGTCTTCCCAGCCAACTTTGTCATACTAGATATGGAGGAAGATACCGAAGTACCACTCATTTTAGGAAGGCCATTCCTAGCTACGGCCCACGCAGTGGTAGACATGAATGGTGGGACACTAACATTGAGGCTTGGGGACAAGGAAATGAAGTTTGGGGTTGGGAAAAGAGTAGAAGACGACGACCCGGTCAATTACATGAAAGTCATAGACTCAAGTTTGGACTATTCTCTCCGACGGTGCAACATGGGATGCAAAACATCCCACTTGGGTAACATATGACTGACTTTGGGTCTAGCCAAGGACCCTTATAAACGTGGCGCACCACGGAGGCATTCTGCGGAACTATCCTTAGTTTTAGTTTAGATTAACTTTTATGCTTTCTAGTTTAGTTTTAATTTTCAGGAATAAAACACACTCGGGATGATGGAGGTTACTAAGGGAAACTTGAACCTACACCCCATGCACAAAAACAGAGCCTCTCGACAATTTTTCTTCATTACGGCAAGTTTAGCATGGGGCCGTGCTTAGCCAACACGGCCCGTGCTCAAGGATCTGCAGAAAATGCCCAGTTCAGGTAACTGGATACGGGGTCATGTTCACTAAACACGCCCCCGTGCCCAGCCCTCTGTAAATTATGATACTGGCAATCTGAACACGGGGCCATGCTTGGACACCACGGGCCCGTGTCCAGATGCCCAATAACATAAAATTTTGTTTTTAAACACATTTTTACACATTCAATCAACCTAAAAACTCAGTTTTGGGACACATTGAGGAAAATGTGTAATTTAAGTGTGGGGGGATGCTAAAACCTTGAATTTTGCAAGTCCTAATAACAAGCCTTACACAAAACTCTATTGGAACCGCTAATCACCCCAATTTTTTTTCAAAAACTTTTCAATTTTTTTTTACTTGTCTTGGTTTAATTTGGGAATAACAAGTTCTAAAAAGGTTATATTTTTACAATTTTCAACCGATAGCGTTGTGATAAAAAGAACCAACATAAGAAAATTATGAAACCGCATGACAAATCTACTTAAAATTTAATTATATATACTTGATCACATAATAAACCCATTCCCACAAAAAATGAGTTTTGAGCCTTTATTGAGCATACAAATACACATCTTTAGATTAAATGCCCATCTTTCGTTTCTTGTGTGAATAGCCGCTTGGTTTCTTACGACTCTAGAACTTGCCATGACGATACGTTCCCGGTCCTTACCAACTTAAACCCAAGTAAGTAAATGATGGAGGCATTAGGACTAACCCTTTTTCTTTTCAACACCATTATTTTTCACTTTTTCTTACCACCTACCCAAAATCCCCCTAGTTAACCCCTTTGAGCCTAAACCTTTTCGTTTTTAAACCCACAAAACAAACACCCTTTACCCACCAAAACCCTTTTTATTTTTAACCCTTTATTTTAGTGAAAAGCTCGATTATTCGTGTGACATTCCTTATAAAAAAATGAAGTATAGAAATAAACAAACAAGTTCCTCAAAAGAAACCTTGTTTGAAAATGCTTCGTTTGAATAAAAGTCACAAAAACAAAAAGTTTTACGACAACCGACGCTTTTTACGTTTTTCGCCCTTTTTACTAACCACTAACCCAAAACCACCTAACTTTAACCCAAGCCTAACCCTTCCCAAGTCCTCTTGATATTTACAAAGGTGTATAGTTAAAAAGGAGGATGATTGATTGCTTGGCAAGCATATGGTAGAAGTAAGTTCCATGCCGATCTCGAGTGTTTCACAAAAATACATCTTCGGCCGAGTGTTGAGTGATCTCCCGTGAGCTATGTGAACTTGTATATAAATGGAATTTTAAAGAGGCATGTTATGCCCAAATAAGTAATTTCTCTTATGAAACATTCAAAATAAATCATAATGAATAGGATTGTAAATAACATAAAAATAAAGCCTAATAAAGATCTTGGATTCCCGACACTCAAGACAAGCCCAAAACTTCTCTTCTACCCATTACATTTGGGAGTGTAAGCCACATTATAAAGAGTTTTGCTTGAGGACAAGAAAAGATTCAAGTGTGGGGGTATTTGATGTGTGTAAAATGCAACATATAAATTACATCAAATGAGGCATAAAACTAACCCTTTTTTAGTACTAATGTTGAAAAAAGTGTGCTTTTGTCTTCCTTTTGTAATTTCAAGACTAAATGAGCGTAAATGAACAAAAAAAGCAAATATGCAGCAAAATCTAACATAATTACAAGAAAAAGAACAAACATGGCATGCCCGACCCCTCGACAGAATCTTCCCAAGCAAAAACAAGCAAACAGAAGGCTGAACACGCCCCGTGCCCAGTGGACACGAGGGTGTGCTCAGGTGTCTGCAGAAAAGACAAAGCTGTAGAAGCTTCTATTTCCCAACACGGGGGCGTGCCCAGCTCAACACGGCCGTGGTCAACGCTAAGATTCGCAGAATCCAAGCAAATCTTGATAGTACAGATACGCTTCTGCACACGGGGCCATGCCCAAGATTGATAGTAAGAGTTCTTGACAATCAAAGGCCATGTTTGCCTAAGTCTCTTACATCACTTGGTGAAGACAAGCATTTAGTGTAATACTTTTGTTTTTTAATCTTTTCGCAGTTTTTATTTGGTTTTGTATTAATGACTTTAATAACTAGTTTCTTATGTTGAAGGTGAAACTTCCTTATCATTTGTCCGTGGTGTCTTGGCGTTATTTTACTGTCTATATAAAATAAAAGATTTACACCATTCATATCTCTACGATCTATATAGAGATATGTTGGCTACCTGGTCGGGGGTTAAGGGAATGGTTTGGTAAGGTTCTTGCCTTGTTCAGTGTATAGATCCTGCAAGGACCTGGGTCAAGCTTACTAGGAACTCCTTCAATACCCCTTGGTATTGGATGGCGGGGGTGCGAATGGCTTGATCCCCTCATATGTAAACTACTATTAATACATTAACCCGGCTACTTGGGATTGTATCCCTGCTGACTCAAACACTTAGCCGAGGGTAACGTCACCTTCAAAAGAGGGGCCTACCACATTACGCATTAATAACTTAATTAATTATCTTCCAATATTCCAACCCTTTAGGATTGTATCCTTGCTGACTCAAACGACTTGGTTGAGGGTAACGTCACCTTCAAAAGAGGGGCCTACTACTATAACTAAGATAATCTCTTAAAAAGCGCAAAAGTGTGGAAATCATCAAAGGTTACACTAAAGGCGAGTCGGATCCAAGTGATTCATCTTGTCTATCTGTTTTATTTTTATTTTATTTTTCAGCATTTTTAGTTTTTATTTTCATGTTTAAAACCTTTTCTAAATTTTTGATTTGATTAGACGTTGAGGATAAACCGGTACTAAAAGCTCTTGTGTCCTTGGACGACCTGGGTATCTTACCAACGCTATACTACGCTCACGATGGGTGCACTTGCCAATATGTGTGTTTAGTGTTAGTAAAATATCGTGTTTTATAAATTTAAAACTTGACTAAAGTGTTAAAAAGGGCTTAAAATATACATAAAAATATATTCACACCGACACACATCAATATGATATGCATGATTCTTGATTCTTTGAGTTAAAATAATCGGTATTAGAAATCAAAACATCGAAAACTTACGGATTCGTATGAAGCTAGGCCGGTTCGTACGAACCCAGCCATTCGTAACCGCCTATTCGTAGTCAATTTCTAGGAAACCCTAATGTACCCTCGAATCTATAAATAGAGGCCTTATGCCTTCATTCCAAATCGCCATTTCTCTTGCAAACACTCTCAAATTGTTGTTGTGATCAGAAGCTTTGTAAGATTTCTCCTTCTTCATTTCATTTCATTTCTTGTATTTCTAATCACAAACTCTTGAATTTTTCTCAAAAACCTTTGATCCTAACTATCTGGAATATGGTTTCCACTCGTTTTGCCTACGCAAACTGTTATGGAGCATCACTTATATGAGATTGGATCAATGTTCATCAAATTTTACAACTTAATTAAATTCTCGTTTCGATTATTGCACGATCTTGATGGAATCTGGAACCCATCAGACCCTAACTAAATTCATAGTTAAGGGCCTGCATTAGTGTTAATTTCCATCAAGAAATGATCCGTTTAACAAGATCAAACATAAGTTTTTTCATCAAGAACAGTGCGTTCGTATGAAGGGACTATGCCCCTCCATACGAACGAACCTTGCTTCGTATCGTATGTTTCTGATTTCTGTTCTGTTCACACACCTGTTGTCACCATTTGAACGCTTTATCTACTAACTTAAACAAATTAAATGAATACTTTAACATTTTCAACCGAAACAGATAAAAACTAAAATGTTTCGGAACAAACGCAGTAGATCCGTACGAACCCACAAGGCCCGTTCGTACGAACCCACCTAGTTACCCCAAACTGAACCGTTTTATTTTCTTTTTAAACCTCAACTTTTACACCTGATCATTTTATTCACTATTTTTTATTTATCTTACTGTTTTCCATAATCGAATCAGTTCATATCACATTTAATCAGTCGGTTTGCATTTAGCAGAAGTCTCCGTTCGTACGAAGGGACTACGTCCATCCGTACTAAAGGACTACTTTGTGTTTTAACTTGTTTTGTTTCCGCACTTTAAATATTCTGATCTGACACTTTCACATCCATAATCTTATACTCTCGTTTGACTATTTTAGTGTGATCTCGAGACTTCTTCCACAACGCTCACTGTTTAGGTGTACTTCCCACGGAAAAATTGTGAGTATACTCGATCCCTTTTTCAATTTAAACACTATGGGTGCGACATGTACATTATACAAAACACGCAACACTTGAAACTTGTTTAATCAAAATCACACTCTATCCACATTTAAACATGAAAACATGTGATACTTGCTAATCTCATATGCTATGTATACATTTGTGTCTACGTGCTCATTAACTTCGATCAAGCCTACCTTAACAATTATAGCGCTATAGGATTAACGCACTGCCCTTGAGTCTTGGGGTATTGTTAATAAAAACATGTTAAACTCCCTTCGTTTCGCCGTTGTGGACAGTCAAGATTGCGTTGGAAACTTTGGATTGACATAGAGTGACACTAGTTCAGCATATTAGTAACTTGTATGTGTTATTCATGTTGGATATGAGCACGTTTAAACATTTTACTCTTATTATGCTATGTATCAAACTTGTATACTCCCCAACATTTTGTTGATCACTATTTTAATACATGTTGCAGGTTGATAGACGAAGTGATGAAGAAACAAGCTATGGTGAACTTAGATACACACCTTAGAAATAAACAATGTTTTGAATCTATGTTTTGATACGATTTGCTTATGTTTTGGAATAATGTATGACATTTAGTAGTTGTGAAATCTTGATTAAATTATCTTGTCACAATAGTGTTATGATTCTTTGAGCGATTTGTTTTCGTCTCACTCCGATGTTTTTCGCCATCGGTTGGGGTGTGACATGTCCGAACAGGGTCTGTTAGCCATTTTATTCCATAATTTCTTATGTTTTACAATCTGATTCTAACCTCTTTAACATCAAAATACTTACACTTCTGTTTACCCATTTCAGGGTAACTTCGTTGTTTCAAACTTCATCAAACATAGCACTCGGTTTTCGTGGAACCGTACACAACTGTGAGTATACTCGATCCCATTTTCATTTTAATCACTTTGGGTGCAACATGTGCATTATACAAAAACACGCAACACTATGATACTTGTTTATTTAATCACACTCTATCCACATTTAAACATGAAAACATGTTATACTTGTTAATCTCATATGCTCTATATACATTGTGTCTATATGCTCATTAACTATGCAAGCCTACCTTAACAATTATAGCGCTATAGGATTAACGCCCCGCCCGTATTCTTGAGGTATTATTAAATAAAACACATTACACCCTCTTCGTTTCGATAA